>PVJI01020047.1:0-29768 GCA_004026765.1 Micronycteris hirsuta | reverse complement strand
AGTCTCAGCATTTTACATGAATTTAACTCATTTAATCCTTGCAAAACACTTATTATTGAAGAAACTGAAGCACTGACGTGTTAAATTACTTGGCCACAATCACATCGATAGTGAGTGACCAACCTTGGAATTCATGTGCATGTAGATTAATCCTTGAAGCCACCAAGAACAGTGTGACCTTCTAGGTGGCAAACAGAAGACAGCCTAGGCTCCCGCGTTTGGCTCATGGTCAGAATGCCTTGGAAGAGCGTTGACAAATGCAGACTCTTGGATTACACCCCAGATCTGCTGAGATACTGAGAACTGGTATTTTAAAACCATCTTGGTGATTTGTATGCAGTCAGGTTGACATCTGCCTAAGCAACGTGGTTTGTGAATTTTAAACACTAAACCTCCTCATTGTGCCATTACGTGAAATGAGCAGAGAGTGCCTCGAAATCTCTCCTTGCTGCTATCCGCCATCTCAGACATCAGATTCCGATGACAACTGAAATTATTTGACCAGAGAGGGAACACTCAGGGGGCTTGTAGGGCATGGTGTGCTGGGCTGGGGAAAAGCATTAAAGAAACGCAGAACCTAAACCCCTACAGTGAGAAGAGCTGAAATACTTGAGTGTGTAAATGTGTGCAAATAATGTAGAAGAAAATATAAACAAGGGAGCTTGCAGGCACTCTCATCACTCACGTATAAACAACTTAGGAACAGTAGGCAAAGTTGTGTTTTTCTTTTCTTTTACTTTCTTTTCTTTTCTTTTTTTTTTTTTTGAATAAGTAGAACAATCTGAGTGAATCAATCAATGGCTAAATGAGGAATGAATGGATCGATCCTATGGATGCGTAATGTCACACCAAGCGTTATAGTGACCGAAAGGGAATTCCAACTTAAAATCGCAATGACCGTTTGTGCTCTTCACCCAATACCATTCTGCCTTCAGAGCCTAGAACATACTTTAAAATGTTAGGGAATGTGGAGCTTCAGTTTTACTTACGTGCAGAAAAGGCGTGTATACCTATGGCAGTAAAGCCTTCCCTCTCTCCAGAACCCGAACATGAAATGGATGGGGTATTATGAGACATAACTGTGTTTGTAGCCAAAGAAGTAGTCACCGATGTCCAGCAATATGTCTCATTCTAGTTCCTGCTAGATTCCGAAGTGTCTCTTTTGAAAACCAGAGATAAAGGAAGTGAACTCACAATAGCTATGCAATCACACGAACCACTGGGCCTATTGTTTTGACTCCTTGAAGTATGAGATAGTCAGAAAATAACGCCCTTCCTTCCTCCTGTGGGATTGGATCGCACTGTTCCTGAAAATTAATGTTTTTCATTGAGTAAGGTGCAGTGCCTATATAAGAAAGAGAGAAAACACAACAATTCCAATTTGAGCAACTACTGTGTGTGTGTGTGTGTGTAGTAGAAAGTTTCAAAGATCACAAATTGTAATCAAGGAAATTGGGAAGATGTGGAAACCAAAGATGCTTGAACCCAACCTGGAGATGTGCCGTAGAAGAAGGCCCGCATGAGAGTAAGTGAATAGGTTTCAAGACTTAGGGGGCCGTGAGGGGTCATTCACAGTCCAGCTATTAGACGTCAGGGGTGTCTTCCACCAGGAGGACCCTTGATGCGGGTGTGAGAGACGGGAGGCTGTTTAAAATAAGAGGTGGATAAAGCTCTCACTACCAGAAACTTTGATTTCTGAATGATGGGAAAGGACATTCTAAGGCCTCTTTAGGTTCTTGCCCCTGATGTTGTGATTGTTTTTATTTTTTTATTATTTTGATTGTATAAACACAATATGTAGTCCAATAAAACATTTTGACTGGACTACCCAGGCCACATTTGTCCCTGAACAAGACACAACCTTTAACGTAGTAATTTTAAGTTCCAGTCTTAAAACCCATCAAAGGCATGCAACCGTTTCTCGGGAATTTTAATGTGGTTTCATATTAAAACTACTATGGCCGCAAGAGAAAATGTAGTATGTTTCACTTGCAATTAATTAATGTCATAGTGTGGCATTGATGCATTACATAAAGGACTATTTCCTATTTGTTTTTATAATAACAGGATATTTTATCATTCTCAAATACTGATGCGGGGAGCCCAAGTGTACAGAAGGTCTGTTTGCCCCCTAAACAGTTCCACTGTCACTTTATGTTTGACCTACAATAAAGGTGAAGGTGTACAGAGAAGAATCTATAGTCTACTGATTTACTTCCTTTCCCTTAAAATAAACCTTTAGATTTTATCATTTTAGTCCGTTTCTGAGACGATGTGAGCTCTGCATTAAAAACAGACATCAATGAGAGAATAATCCACCTAAACTGATTTGCTTTGCAGTATTTCTTCTGTCTCAGGACCTAATATGCATCTGTTGTCATTTCCGTGAAAACGCTTCTGATTACTAATCAAGCATTTTCATTAATAAGTTAATACCTCTCGTAATGATTTTACATTCTAATGAAGATGGAAAAGCTATATGTACGAATTTGTGTGCCTACTGTAGGTACTAAGTTTGCTTCAGTGAAACTATTGAAAACGATGGAACTTCAGACAATATTATTGTTCCTGCTGACTTTTTAAGGAAACAAGTCTTCTTGTATATCTGTCTAACGCTGCATTTTCCAGCTCTAAGTGGTGTTTTGCCTTTGACTGGTGACAGAATTCTGCGCCAGCAGGATGAAAGGGTTTCTTAGAGCTGGGCCAGAGGTCAAGGACGTCTTTTAGTCCTCATTGCAAACGGGCTCTGAGCTGTCTGTGACACTCTTAGCCATGTTCTCTCAGCTGAAGCGCTTCAGTCAGCGTCTTCTATTTTCCTTCCAGCTCTCTGGCCACCTTCATTTCCCTTCTTGGCCTTATCCTTTTGCACCACTAACGCTAGCTTTCTGTAGGCTCATTTCTAGGCTATCTCCTCTTTCCGGTCTCCCCCTCCCTCTCCGTGGGGCATTCTGTTCAAACCCTCAACATACCAGTAATTACCAAATTGGTGTCGAAATCTCTCTTAGAGCCCAGACTCATAGCCACATTTGCATTTGGCTATCTTGAAAATCCCTTAATCTCAACCCCCATTAGCATGACAAAGATTACCTTAAATTAAAATGCAACTGTCAGTTCACCAAATGGGTTAAACAACCTTTCGTAATTAAGACCTGGTAGAGTATCTGCTGCTAGTGTCGGGATGAGAGCTTCGGCTGGGGAAGCTTTGTGCTTATTGTCCTCATCTTTCCAGGTGGCTAGGCCACCCTGTCCACAGACAATATTTTTTCAGCTGAAACACGTGCAGTTTGTTGCAGTTGCTGAGAATAGTGTAGTGAACCGAGAGATGTGTAAACAAAAATAATAATAAACCCCCCAAATTGAACTTGGTCATGAAATTTAATTTTTTGTGGGATAATTAAACAATAGGTGAATAAACCAAGAAATAAATGAAATAATTTTACATAGCCAGAAATACTTTAAACATAAGGGGATGAGCAGAGATAGAGGGGATTGTTGGTACAGTGAAGGCAGTCCAAGTAGCTTCCCTGCAGACGTGACTTTGGAGCAGGGACCTCAAGCACATGACCTGTGGGGGCATGCATGAACTGAACATTCTAGACTGAGACAGTTGCAGCTGCAGGGGCACTCAGGGACAGGAGAATGATGCGGTGTCTGAGCAACGGAAGGAAGACCGATGTGGCCTGAACAGCAGGGGCTTGTGGGAGAAGAGTAGGACATATATTTAGAGAGGTCGCGGGGGTCACACCCTGTAGAGGACATTAACTTTAGAGGTCATTGTATTGTTATGAGAAACTCTCCACACCTCATGACCAGGGAAATCATGTAATCTGTGGATATATATCTGAAGCAGTGGCATGAGCTGTTTGTTAACTGCAGGTTAGGAGAGAGAGCAGAGGCCGGCTAGGGAGTTACTGCCGTGGACTTCAGAGAGACCATACTGGCTTGGATCCGGAGGGAAGGAGGAGGTGCTGAATGTCCCCCACGTTAGGGATGGGGCGAGGGAACTCTGAGGGCTGCCTCCCGTCCCCTCAGCACTGGAAGTGCTGGGAGGGCACCTCGGCATCAGGACCGTGAGCTGCAGTGGGTGGTTGTCATCACAGACCATGTTGCTTTCCACCCACTAGCCTTTCCTCAGCTTGCATGTAGTGGGATCTGAGCACCGTGCGAGGGGAAAGAGGGAGAAACCAGGCTGCGCTATGTCCATGCAAGGCTCTGTCACATTCATGTGCCATAGCGTCACTCATGGGAACCTGCAGTGGCTTAGAAACACAATTTTATGCTTTTTAAAAAAATATGTTATTTGTTTATTTATTTATTTATTTATAGAGAGAGGGGAAGAGAGGGGAAAAAAAAACATTGGTGTGCAAGAAAAACATGGCTTGGTTGCTTCTTGCACACACCTAAGCTGGGGACCTGGCCCACAACCCAGGCATGTGCCCTGACCAGGAATTGAACTGATGACCTTTCTTTCCATGGAGCAATGCCCAACCCACTGAGCCATCCCAGTCAGGGATGGAAACAAAATGTTGGAAATAACGCACTGCCCCACCTACGTTTCTCTGCTGCAGCTGTTTGTGCGCACGGGTAACCCGGGGAATGCTGTCTGGGGCGTTGGCCCACGGACAGAGACACTTGGGCACTGCTACCTGCCCCAGTCACAGAACATCTTCCTGCCACTCCTTTATACACAAAACCTTCAATGTAATTATTGGCCACAAACTTTATAGCGTGAATATTGCTAATGCTTGAGGAAGAAACCCCCAAAGTGGCTGAATTATTGGTTAGTTGGTACGTAACTAATGCTCTGTCCATTTAAAGTTTAAAATGTAGAAGGGCATCTCACTTCAGAAAAAGGAAACGGAAGTAGTAAGTCAATAAAGAAATTGAAGAAGTACCATTTAAAGACAGACCGATATAAATGTGCAGCAATCAATATAACAACTGAGGTGGTCACCGCATGTCTGGCTAGGCTAATAAGTGAAAGATGAGATACATAAAAATTCAATTCCTAATTTTTGCTGATTTATTTGACAATGACTTTAGTTTCTAATGCTAGGAATGTACTCTAGCAATTGAGGTTATAGCAGTTAAAATTTAACCACAAAAATACCTGGAAACTTGGGAGAAAACTAGGTATTTCTATGTATTAAGCCTGGATAATTTCCTACTGATTGTAACAAAAGAATCTGGATTTTAAAGGCTCCTAAAATACAACTTTACTTAGTATCCACCAATATGAAATATAGATATTAATATATGATTGACAGCTAATCATCAAAATCATTTTCAAACTCTGAGAACAGCTATCTAGTTTACATTAATAAATACCATGGGAAGTCACAGGACATCAGCTATATTTCTTACCTTCCCTTGGTCTTCACAGCTCATGGCATTAATATTACAATCTATCCTTATTCTCCAAAGAATTATCTCTTTCAAGACATTCATCATCACCTCTGCCACATTACTTATGCATATTTTATTACTTAAGAAAAAGGAAATTAAATATCCAAAATGAAACTTGTATCATTTTAGGGATTTAAATCTTTAAAACAAGGGCATTCAGATCAAGGACTGAGTTTATATTGTCCAGAATTTCAATCATGAAATCCATAATATTCTAGTTAATAATAGTTTATTTTTTGATGGTAAGTTGCATATTTATATATGGAAATCTTTCGAGGTAACCACGGAGAAATGTTTTCCATAAATTAATGCAATGCTAAATATAACATTAACTTCTAATTGATAAAAATGTTAACTACTGTAAAAATGGTACATTTATGTATGAGAATTATTTGAAGAAAGATGCTGACTTTCATTGCAAATGTTGGAATAATTATTCTGCTTGATTAGCTCTTTCTAATCTTTTCATGAAAATAAAGCCATTTGGAATGACAATGCATAATCCTAGTAAAGTTACAATCATGTGACATACTATCAGAAAAGTGTTCCATTAAAAATTAACGATTACTTATATCTTTCCACCACCAAGATGGGGCAGAGGGTTCATGGAGGCTCTTTATGTTCTTGGCTGCATTTCCCGTCCCTCCCATATGACTGCTGCCTTCCCCCTTCTTTCCTAGCTTCATGGTCTGTCTTGTTGTGGGAACTTGTAGGGTCCCTCTCCCTCTCCCCTTTTCCTCTCCCCCCCTAATTTATGTCACACAAAAAGAATGAGTGTGTATAGAGAAAAATAAGCCAAAACCATGTCTGCACAGTTATAATAATTATCGTATAATTCTAAACAAGGAATATGGTTGAGCATGTTTTGAATCCCAGAAGGAAATTCTGTAGTTGAGGCGTGAAAGAAAGCTCGAGGTCGAGTAGCAGAGCCAGGCACTAAGATAGATCGAGGGTTCAGAGATTTCATCCATTCTTCTTCTGCCCCTACACAGCTCTACGGGGGTGCAGATCATGCAGGGCAGGGAACTAGAACCCATTCCTACAGTATCAGGTGGCCACCGCCACTGCACTGTAATGTTATATGGGATTAACACATATGCTAGAAACAGGTAACGTCTACAATTTCCAACCAAGGCAACTTGACCAGGCAGAGCTCCCTTCAGAAATGAAGGAGAGAGAAACTTCCCCAGACAAACACAGGGAGGGAATTCCTCACCACCAGACCTGCCATTCAAGGAAAGATGAAAGGAGTTCTTCAAGCTGGAATGGAAGGATGCTCATGAGTAACGTGAAAATATCCTCCACTCTGGTAAAAGTAATTGCTTGGCCAAATCCTGAATACTCCAGTACTTCAGGTAGTGGAGAGTCCACCACTTTCGTGTACAGGGTACAGGACAGTAATGTTCCCAATAACTATATAGCTACAATAAGAGTCTGTTGTCCTTGGAAAGTGATGTTTGACAGCAGGAAGGGTAAAATCTCCGGCTAGAGAGGATGGTTGGAGCCCGATCCTGGAGAACATTGGGTGTTAGGTTTTGGGAGCTTGGCGATTGAATTCCACTAGAGTCCGTTAAGTAGTCATAGTTGTGTGACAGGGAGCCCTCTGAGGGCGTGCGTAGAGTGTATTCTATGGGGGAGTTTGTGATAATTTCTTCATCTAAGTCTTCGGCTAACTGCAAGACTTGGTTTAGGTCTTCAACCGTAACTCTTTAACTCTCAAGAAATAATGAAGAATTTTCAGTATGATATTATTATTTATTGTTCTTTTTATGTGACCATTCAGAAAGCATAGACAGTTTTCTGTATCTCTTCCTAAGAATCCATCTATCTTAGAGATAACATAAATAATTTAAAGAATGAATTGTTAGGTATGGAGTAGATTATAAAAATAAACTTCTTCTGCTAGCTTGTGTGCTCTTGGAGTGGAACTTCCTCTATTGGATGTGACAGGCAGTCCCTTGATAACTAATTGTGCACTGGGGTATGCTGCACTTGGGACCCCGCGTGTACCGTAAACATATCTAAGCTAGCCTTCAGGAAGATGGGCGCTGCACGGACAAGTGATACCCTCAGCTGACAGCCGGCACTCAAACAGATGAGATGTGAGCGAGGCCATTCAAGGTCATCCAGCCCTCCAGCTAACCTGCGGTCAGCCTGACAGCTGACTGACTATATGTGCATGTCAGACCCCAGAGCAGGGCCCACTGTGCTGGCCAAGACCCGCAGAACCCAGTGAACTAAGGAGGACAGATATTCTAACTCATAACCAAATGACTTTCCTGTGTATACACTTATAACACTTTAATTGGATATATGCATATAAATGAGCTATAATTGTGTCATGACTTTATTACAAGTGGAAACTCGCTGTGAACTGATATTTGAAATATTAGCTTAAAATAACTCCATTATGATCTATAATTATATACAATTTTTTAAGCTTAGCTACTTCAGTGGAATCTTAGATATTAGATATGATATAAGGATGCAAGAGTTAATTCCAGAACACTGCCGTATGATGTATGAGAGAGTCGCTCTAAAATTCTATCAATACTCCTCAGTCTGTGCTACATACACTGATTGCAATATCTAGTTAGTGAAGCCTCAGGTTTGAAAAACATGCTTAACCATGCTCATCAATCATAATTATGTTTGTCATTTACTGGAAAGGCTATAGTTGATGAAGCATTTGACAGCCTACTGGATTTAACAATTTGAAATGATCATATTAATGTTCATGTCAAATAACTTATATTGAACTTCCCCAATGTCTTACAGATGTGGTCATCTGGTTATTCTCTTTCCTTACTTTTTCAAAATTCTTCAGACTCTGACATAAATGCAGTCTTATTTTAAAATCCATCTATACTTATATCATGTTGTCAATACTTTAATCAAACTTCTAAAATCAATTGCGTTATACCCTCTATAAGTGTAACCTCACGTTACCACGGAAGATGCAGAAAATGAAATTTGATTGCTTTCATGGGGTATCTGTCATGCTTACCTAACGGAAACTCGCCAGGTGAGCTTCTGCACCAGACTGTTTATGGACGGTACCAAAGGGCTCACCAGTGTTTCATGACACTGTTCAGTAGTCATGGTGGCCAGTCTAGGTCCTACCGTGCGAGTTGGTCCTGTTGAAGAAAATGAAGCTTTATCAAATATTGAACCTCTCATATTTCTCGATAACACTCAGAGGAATGACTCCATTCTTATCCATCATTTCTGCATCTTAAAATTCTGTACATTATCTACAAAGTGATGTCTAGGGTTCTGGCAAGCTGAGTCGTAATGCTCTAGATATTTACTGTGAATGTCAAAGCCTTTGATTTCCCCCCTAATAAATTTCAATGGACTGGTGTCACTTACTGGAAAGGTTACATGTGATTGGATTTATGATCATTTGCTGCTGAACTCAGCTTATAAATTGCTAACGATTCTGGCAGTTGATTCAGT
Organism: Micronycteris hirsuta; assembly: GCA_004026765.1. Classification (NCBI taxonomy): domain Eukaryota; kingdom Metazoa; phylum Chordata; class Mammalia; order Chiroptera; family Phyllostomidae; genus Micronycteris; species Micronycteris hirsuta. The sequence continues at coordinate 20,903 of PVJI01020047.1, read as the reverse complement.
TTCTTATGCCAGTGAAATATTTGAGGTTAATTAAATAGCCTCCATCACCTCTTTTCACCAAGATGCCGATGAACTGCTGAGAAGTTAAATAAATGTACTACTTGGTACCCAGTGATGCCAAGTAAACTGTACTCAGAATGTGCTTTGCTGAGTCTATGATAATGATCTCCAGAAACAGCTTGGAGTGGTGGATCCTTAACCATTGCTAAATGGAGAAATCATTGGAAATGCAACTGTTTCTTTCAGCATCATTAGATACAATACCATCAGATCAAAGTAAAAGTAAAACAAACTTAATAATATGGTTACTAGAAAAAAGTAAGTTTGAAATACACAATGGTCATCAAATATAAGGTTATAGATAAAATTCTCTGCAGACACAAAACACCACTTTTCAGTTCACAGAGGGGCTTTAAAATCATTTCAGATCATCGAACAAGTAAATAATTCAATGTTGAAAATAATTCACATTTAACTTGAAAATGTTGCTGAATTGCAGAATTCTGGTAATAATTATTTTTTTAATAAAATGCTGACTGGATTTCCTTAAGCAGCATCTTTCCCTCCACCCGAGGACATATTCCTATTTTGCCATAGGTGCAGTTATATATATAGATGCCTGTGAAGTGACATCATCCAAAATCATTAGGACTCACGGGCATGAGGTTATTTTCCTGTCCTATACCTCTTATACCCATCTAAATTTTTATAAGGATGCTAGTTTTTCTCCTTTCCTTTTTCTGTGTTTTAAAAGGTGGCACTAATCCAGTTGGAGGATTGCATTTACCAGTATTTCTTATATTCAGGGGTCAACATTGAAATGTGAGCAATTGCTCAGTACAGGTTCAAGTAAACCTCCTTCAGACTTTATCTGGAGAAAGAATCTCTTTACATGTTGTCCTTCTATTGTAGGAATGCGTAAATGCCTGCCATCAAACCTAGGTCCCAGGTTGCACTGAAGATATTGGGGCAGAAAGCTGCCTCATGACCTTGGAGCCAGCTCCAGACACTCTCGTGTAAGAAAGTTTTTAGAAAGTGCTACCTTACTGAGGTTCTTTGTGTAGTCACTGTTAACAACCTCCAAGAGCCCGCTGTGTATTTCTTTTTGGCTACGTTCCCTTTTATCCAATCCCCTGTATAGTACACACGAAACACACACCCAGCTGTGAACGCATCGTGCTCTGCCATCGTTTGCTTAATTAAAAAGTAAAGATTACATTAACAACTGTAATATAAGTTGTTAGTTAACAGCTTGGATGTCTAATCATCTAAAATATACATTTTTAAGGCAAAACTCCATGGTTACACCCCACGTCCATTTCTTTTCCTGGCAAAGTAATTGCCCTAGGAAATTCAAGAAGCAGCAAAAACAAATAACAAACAAACAAACAAACAAACAAAAAACTCAGAAATTGTGTTGGTCTTTAAATTATGGCTTTAGAGACACTTGAGGCATAGAAAGAACTTCAAAGATCATTTTGCCCAATCACAAAGAATGAATTTAACCACAGAAAATGTCACCTTTTCTGAATTATGATTCAGACCCTACGGCCAACCCTTGGACCGCAGGGTTTGAACTTCGAGGGCCCATTTGTACGCGGATTCTTTTCAATACATCCGAACAGTACTATCGGTGTATTTACTCTTCCGTATGATTTTCTTAATAATATTTTATTTTCCCTAGCTTACTGTATTGTAAGGTTACAGTATTTAATCCATATACAAAATATGTTAATTGAATGCTTATGTTTTCAGTAAGGCTCTAATCAACAGTAGATTATTAGTACTAAAGTTTTCGGAAAGTCAAAAGTTATACAGGGATTTTCGACCATGCAGGGTGTTGGTGCTCTGACCTGTGACTTGTGTAAGGGCCAAATGCACTTGAATATCTCCAGTGATGAAAATCCCACCAGTAATTTTTTCCCCGCTGTGTCCTTCAAGCCAGAATAGGGTTTGCACATAGTGAGGGTTCAGTAAATATTTTTGAATATACAAATGAAGATTAATTATCTTTGGAGGCAAATCCAATGTTTATTCTTTCTAAAATCTTCCTTGGTAATTCAGTAAAAAAGAAAAAAGTGCAATGCCTACAGTTGAAGAAAAAATATGAAGAAGCAAGTGCTACATAGAACAGGAAGTCATGTATTTTTCCCTTGTTAGTATAGGTCAATTACAACATGTTTAGTGAGAGAAGGGATTCCTGATTCCTTTAAATGGACATGTCATAAGTTATCTTACTGATTCCCTTTTGATGAATATTTACATTTTATCACATTTTTGTTATTTATAACGCTTTGATAAATATCCTTGTCCCTACATTATTTCTTGTCTGAGTGATTAAAAGAAGGATCTGAAATAAATTGCTAAATTGCCCTCTAAAAAGCCCAGATCAATTTATATTCTTGTTGAAAGTGTGTGAGAATGCCAGCCCTGGGCCTTATCTGCATGTTTAATTTTTGTATAGCCGGACATCGGAAAATGGCATTTCTTTGTTTATACTTACACATGAAACCTAATACAAGAGTATGGACTTCGAAGTCCGGCGTCTAGATCTCTCAATAAACATGGAGCCTGAGTTAAGTCCTCTAAGTCTCAGCTGTTCCACCCATGAAATGGGATTGAAAATAATACACACTGATAGGGATCTTGTGGGATTCGAGGAGGTGCTCTGTGTTTACAGAGTGGAACAGTGCCTGGCCCATGGCGAGGGGCTTTTTGGAAGTTCAGTTCTATTTATTTTATTATGACCAATGTTATATGTAGTTTTTCTCTTAGGAATAATATTCTTGGCTACTCTTGTCTATTTCAGTTTTTATTTTATATATGTAAGCAAATCTAAAAGCTACTGGAGCCAAAACAACAGAAAACAAGGAGAGACTTTGTTCAGGTGAGTGGTTTGCAACATGGGGAGACACAGCCTGTAGCAGGAATGGGAGGTATGCCCTGTGGAGACGAAAGGAAGACCATCTTTTTATACAGAAGGCTCCCACCCAGGTTCCCAATTAGTTTCATTCTACAGAAATGAGGTATCCAGATTTATATGGTTCTGATTGGCCCAAGGTGTACAGTCCTGATTGATCAGCATTATGAATGCTGATTGGTTGTTGATGAAAAGTTCTGATTGGATAGGGAAGGTCTCAGTCCATTGGTCAAAAGATGAAACCAGGAGCTCCCTTAACAGTTCTTCCTCAGGGTTCATGTCAAACGAATCTCTCTTCTTGGGGGAGATACACACACACACACACACACGTATACACACATATGTGTATATCCTATTTATCAGTGCATGTATTTAAAATGTTAGAAATATTCATGCTTTCTGCGGCATACAGATATTTTTCCTTTTGACCATTACATGAGTTTGCCAGGGTCCATAACAACGTACCACAGCCTTGGTGACTTCACCGAAATGTAGTTTCTCGTAGTTCTGGAGGCACAAAGTTCAAGATCCAGGGGTTGGCAGGTGCTGTTCCTCTGGAGGCCTCTCCTTGGCTCCTGCCACTCCTTTTCTCTGCGAATGTGCCTCCCAGGTATGGCCTTCTCTTTTTCTAGAATAAAAGTCCTATCAGATGAGGACTCCACTCTGTGGCCTCACTTGACACCGGTGACCTCTTTAAAGGCACTGTTTCCAAATAATGCCCTGGGGTTAGAGCTTCAACATATATACTTTAGGGGGGCACAGATCAGTGCATGAGCCATTGTTGCTAATCATCTTATTCTATGTAATAGATTTGTCTTAAGGAACATTTTAAAAACATGTTAGTGGAAGTTTCACATACATAAACAAGAGCTCACAAATTATATGTGCACAGTTCAGTAAATTGAAAGTGACTGCACCCGTGTAAACAATACCCACAGCCAGAAATAGAGTGTGGCCAGCGCTCCTGAAGACCCCCTCTCCATTCCTCTCCTACACACAGTACACCTCTATGCCCTGCTTTGAACTTTAACTAAGGGAATCACTGTAGGAACTTACTTGCATCTGCTTTAATTCGGTCAATATTGTATTTATGAAATTCATCCATGCCATTGCATGACATTATAATCCATTCATTTTCATTGCTATGTGATATTGTTTGAACATTCTGAAACTCACTTATATGTCACATCTATTTTTTTTGACATGTGGTGTCATGAGTTATTTCAAGTCCAGCAAGCCTTTCCGTGTTCTCAGTCCCTCACTTAATATTTCAGAGTCACAGGTTGAATGGGGTGTTCTGAAAACGCACTCCTCCAGCCCGTCCCCATCGCGTGTCCAGCATGCGGCCGTCTTGGCTGCGCATTACCCCGGCTGCATTCTCTCTTTGGTACCACATTTTTATTTCTCTCATTGCTGGTATCTACCTGCCACCCGCTTTCTAACCTTGTCTCTTATATTAAAAGCGAGACATCCAGGGCGTTGGAGTTCACGTTTCTTCATGTACCATGTTCTGTAATTAGTTATATGAGTTTATCTAGTAGTCTGTATCCCCTAAATTTAATCAGAAAGGGGCTCACCTAGGAAACATAAAATATGTATCTTTAATTCTTGAGTCCTCATAATGTATTAAAAGTCATTATGTTCTGGCAACAATGGCTGAAGCAAATGTATTTGAGTGAATAGGTAGAAAATAGTAGAGAATATGTTTGTGATTTTTATCAAAGCCATTAATCTAGTTCATAAATATTCATATGTTTGGTGTATTATAGGAATTTGGACTGTGGAGGTAAGAAAACAAGAGAAGGAACAGTGCCAAATACATACATAGCTAAAGCCAAAATTGCAATTAGGTTTTTTTTTTTTTTGGAGTGAAGCCAGGACTTAAAATCTACCCTTAGAATAGAATAGGTAGTTTGAAATGTATGGACCCAAAAAAATCAATGTTATATAAAAATCTTATTTACAGATTCTTCAACAGAGCCCTTTCAATCCTCATTCCTCCATCCGACTTCTCGTGGATAAAATCTGAGTCTCAGCCCTGATCAGGTCTCCTCTTACGTCTTCCCGGTGCCCTCTTTCTACCCGCTTTCCCAGGCTGGGTCCGGTGACCTGCCTGTCCTCCTTCCCAGACCGTCCCGTGCCCGTCTCTGCAGTTAAAATCACCGTGGCACTTTCGGTAAACAAGGATAGGCTTTCGTGTCCGTTCTCTGCAAAAGTCTGCGTGGGCAGGGACTACAATGTTTATCTTTTAGCGCTCAGTACTGTGTGCAAACCTGAGACACTGTACCTCCACCACATGTCACTGCTTAGCAAAACCTACTTTCCACATGAAAGGCAGACAGAAGTCATCCCGGCAGGAAGAGATTTACGTGACTCTTCCCTCTACTCCCGCAAGCTCGCCTGTGTCCTAGCGTCCTGATGGTAATTGACCGTAGCTGACATTTATCCAGCACGTGGTGTGTCAGGCTCACATAGGCGATGGTCTGCTAGTTTCTAGGGCTCCCATGTCAAATCTGGATGATCGTGGTGCCTTAGAACAACATACCTTTATTTCGCCACAGTTCTGGAGGCCAGAAGTGTGAAAACAAGGTATCGGCAGATACATGGGCCACACCTTAGGTCTGTGCTGTATCCTGGCAATAACTTTTGTTCGAAGTTCCCAGATAATACTCGGAGAGGCTGGAAAATTGCTCTTCCCGGGACCCAAGTCCATTAAAGAAAGAACATGGCCCTTGAGTTTTAAAGCCCACATGCTAAAACATTTAACCTGAGAGTCATCACATATAGTACTAAAACTATCTCTTAGTTTCTTCATGGTATACGATGAAGGCTTTTATTCTTGTTTCGTGTGAGGAGTAAATGTGGAAACCCAGTTCAGAAATAACGCTAACACCCACCATTGCTGAACACTTACTATGTGCTCAGCATTGTATTCAAGCAAGCCTTTCATGCATTATTTGTGTATCCCCGACAGATTACAGGAGATTAATAATAGATTCTTCTTTTCCATGCAGCCTGTATTCCAAAAATATTGTGCAGTACAACTTGAATAAAACAGAACACTTTTCTCCCTGAAGCCTTTAAGGCAGCACATTCAGTAAATCAGACTGCTTCTCAAAAGGGGAAAATCGGGTCTTGGCGAATTAAGAATACCAAAAAATGTAGGTACCATAGCTATTCCAAGCAGCCGTTGCCATGGAAAGAATGGAATGATCCAGACACCTCCATGCGAAGCCTGGCTTTGTCACTAATCTGTGATGACTTTTCTGAAGTCAAGTATTTTCTCTGCTATACAAGAGACATCTGTAATAAGGGGATAATGATATTTGCTCAACACTCTTTAAAATATCTAAAGTCTCTAAAAGCACTTTTAGAAATCAAAAGTACTCTAAAAATACTACTAGCAACAACAATAATAGCACAAAACAAAACAATATTCATTGGATCGAGAGAGCGCTGGGTGAAGGGGATATGTGGAGGGGGCGGGGCATGACCTTCGCCTGGGAACACAGTGGAAGCCAAGTTACCCTGCCTGCCCTGCTGCTTTTATTTTGGTGCTGGCTGCTCACGATGCTGCTACTTTCCTATGTCTACATTCTTACCGGGCTGGGCTTTACCACTTCCAGATCCAGGCTCAAAGAATGTTTTAAAATTAACTTTGGATAATTTTATTGTTGTGTGTCTCTGTGGGTATGAGTGGTGAAATTACTCAAAATAGCACCTTCTATCTAATTCTTTTCATATGCCATTAAAAATGGGGTTACTTGTCTAAGAATATTCTTTTTTTTTTAAAGATTTTTATTTATTTATTTTTAGAGAGAGGGGAAGGGAGGGAGAAAGAGAGGGAGAGAAACAGCAATGTATGGTTGCCTCTCACATGGCCCTCACTGGGGACCTGGCCTGCAACCCAGGCATGTGCCCCAGCTGGGAATCGAACCGGGACGCTCTGGTTCCCAGCCCGCGCTCAATCCACTGAGCTACACCAGCCGGGCTAAGAATATTCTTATACACAGGGAAACTCAGCACCTCAAGACTCGGGATGCTGCCAGTAGTTTTCTGGGCAGAGAGGTTTGTCATTTAGAGCTCAGAATAATTTAAATTCAGCAACAATCTGATTGCAAACAAATATGTATCAAACTTCAGCTATGACATTTTTCAAAAAATTTGACATGTAATATACTTTAAGATTCTATTATCATGATCACATTGTGTTTAACTTAGTAACTTTAATTTGAAAATAGGCAACTTGATGCATTTATTGCTGTTCTGTTTGTTTTTGATCAAGTGGATAAATAAGATGAACACATAAGCCAAAGTAGGTTTCAGCCTTTTCTTCAAATTTCATCTTGAGTCAAAACCTTTTAGAACTTCAAAGAAGTTAGAGCAAAATTTCATTTTCGCTCCCCTTTTTCTTTTCTTTTTTTTGCTTATTGTTGATTCCTTGGTGCTTTCAGATAATAAGCAAAGCAGGAGCTAGAAATGTTGAGATACTGTCAACCAGCTTTTCTCATTGAATTTCCAATCTAAACAGAAATCTCATAAGGAAAGCACTTTCACAGTATCTCAAAAAAGTGTGGGGCATTTAAATAGAATCCCAAAGTTTGCATTGTTATTTAAAATAATCCCTGAGTCACCTGAGGTCATCTATATTGTCATTTCATCCCTGCAAAAATAAAATGAAGCATAGGGGACTGAACATAAGCTATTTTTATAATTGTAGTTAGTAAAATACTAATTTTGCAAGTCACTATATATATTTTTAAATATTTTATTTATTTATTTTTAGAGATAAGGAAAGGGAAGAAGAAAGGCAGGTAGAGAAACATCAATGTGTGGTTGCCTCTCACATGCCCCCTACTAGGGACCTGACCTGCCATCCAGGCATGTGCCCTGACTGGGAATCGAACCTGTGACCCTTTGGTTCACAGCCTGTGCTCAATCCACTGAGCTACACCAGCTAGGGCTAATTTTGTAAGTCATTACATAGTGATAGAACTAGTAAAGCTATTAATAAGACTTAATTGAATTGGAATTGAGTGCAAAATGTCAGGTTTCTCAAAGTTCTTTATTGTTGGCTAATGATACTTAGTTCTGTATTCAAGCGTGAGAGTTCTAGTTCTTTAAGAGTATATGCTGCCTTTTAGTTTGTGAATCTAGTATCTTTGGATCTTTGCACAGAATATTTTTAGCCCTATATAAGCACACAAGAATAAGAGGATTTGAATTACCATAGCATGTCTCATTCTTGGAAACTGACCTTGAAAGTGGCCTGTTAGAGACTGAGAAACCTGCAGCAAAGCAGCTTCCTGAATTTATTTGACATAGCATTCATAAATTTTTTTAGTATTTGAAAGGAAACAAATTTATTTTTAAGAAAAGGGGTTTTTCTCCAAATAGTAATATTCTTTACTAAAAAAATAGTTCAAGACAGAATGTTTCTTTCCTTTCCCATTGAAGCATTGGTGAAAAGCGTGAAGGGTCTAAGTGCACAGTAGTGAAGAGACAGAAGTAGATCCCATCAGTTTGTCATCAGTTTGTCAAAGCTGCAATGGGACTAGGGGAAATGGAAGTGTGTTGACACATCATTGGAACCCAGGAGGACGAGGCCCAGAAGACGCCCCTAAGTGATGGTGGAAGTGGCTTTGTTTCCTTTTCTGAGCCCTGCAGAGCCAGCACCCACTCTTTGCCTGGGTAGAGCTTGCAGACGTGTAGGGCAGAGCAGAAAGGGCTGATTCATCATCTAGGAGTCTGCAAGGAGCCTGGTTGGCTTGCATGCCTCCTCTCCCGGGGTGGTGACTCATCATCTGGCCATCATCGCCAGAGCACTATGTATATTTTGTTATATTCGAGGGAGAATTGAGCTTTTCATGCTATCAGTGTTTCTAAGCAAACCCAGCCTCTGCTAGCGTTTGGGGTGACTGCACTCACCTGCCTGCTCTGTCATCCTGGGTCACAGAGCAGAGAGACACTGTGAACTGAAGTGCTTGTGTGCATAAGCAGAGCTGCTAGTAAGTTCTCTCATAGGTGCAAAGCCAAGGGGCCTGAGGGAGAGCGAAGCTTCCCCACATAGCAACAGAAAACATCTCAGTCCCGCTGCTCACCTGAGTCAAGATAGTCGTCATTTTAAAGAGAGAATGGACATCTCAAGTTACAACTCATATCTGAGAAAACCAGAACAGAAACTGAAGGATCTAAATGAAGAGAGAACATGACTAAGCTTAGTGGAAATAGTCATTCAGAGTGGAAGAAAGAATTAAAAAAATTAACGAACATTCTTTTAGAGATAAAAAAATCAAGATATCTTTTGAAATATTTAGCAAAAAGGTAACAATCCAGAAAATATGAAGGAGGAATAAAACAGTAAAATCAAAAGTAATAAATATGATTAAGAGGTTCAGTATTCAAGAAGTTGAAATTAAAGAGACAACAGAGAACATGAAGTGAAGTAATAATAATAATCATAATAATAAATAGAAGAATATTTCCTAGAGTTAAAGATAAATCTTCAAATGATGGGGCCTTTAAGTGCCAAATACTGTAAATGAAACGTGGCTCACACAGATTTCGTAAAACTTCAGAAATACAAAGATAAAGACAACCCCCCCAAAAGTCAGTATATAATTCATAATCGAGTCCTGGCTGATTTTATATGCAGTTAAATGATGCCACTGAAATCACTACCGCATGGTAACAATGACCTGAGACTACTCCCAACACCAGCTGACTTCTGGTGACTGTACCTGTGAAGGAACAAAATTGACACTGGTGCCCCAATTCAGCAGCAGTAGATATTAGAAGACAATATAAACGTATTTTCACCATACCTAGGAACAATGATTATAAATCTAGAATTTTATGGAAGTCAGCATAGGAGCAAATGTAAGAACAATATAGATTTTTATATCTATATAGTCTCAGAAAATGTACTTTTTAAACCCATCCTGAAAAAATATATTTATAATGAAAACAATCATCCAGAAAGTGAAATAATTAAGATAAATAAACAGTAGAAACAAGGAAAAGAAATCCTACATTAACAGCTAACAATGCAGTCAGCCCTACAACAAATAATTTGTGCTTTCGCAGAAAGTGTGGGCCTCTTACTTCTTCAGAAGACTGTAGACGCCATCAATTAATAGTTCAATTAAAAGAAATGTCCATGGTGAGCATATGCTAAAGGTGGGCGCACAGGGAAAAGGGAAGATAATGATTAGTCCAAAGAAACATGTGAAAGGTTTCTCAGAAAACTGTGGTCCATCTACACAGCATTAAAAATGTGGCGTGACTCTGCAGTTCTCTCAGGGTGCCAGCTTATGGTCATCGGGAAAGAGCGTGTTTTTCCCTTCCTGTGTACCCCTCCTATCAAATTGCCCAGTTGTCAATTGAACTTTGTATAATCAAAATATGTTAAATGATATTTATCGATTAATAAAAATAGTTGAAAATCAACTCATAAAATCTAAAATCAAGTCATAAAACTTAATTGCAGTTATAGAATAGAATGTAAATGCTCTGAACCTTGTCAGTACGAAGCTAATGTTCGAGTTGGCAGAACAGGGACGTGAGAGAGGAAATGGAGGAGGGGAGTCTGAGTTGCTGATTTTTTTAATGTATACTGGAGAATTATAGAGCACCGTCTAAACTGGTTAGGAATCAAAAGCTTCAGTAGATCATTAAAATATTTATGATATTTGATGTAAGAGAAATAATTATATAACTTTAGAGGAAGAATGTGATTTAAGAGAAATGAAAATGGTCTAATTTTTTTTTATTTTTCACAGTTCAGTTTCAATTTCACTGACTAAACTTGATTAACCGAGAAGGAGCGACATAAGCATATTAGTTAGAATTTATAACTGGTGACTATAATAATCATCAGAAAGCTCACTTATTCTAAAAGTTCCAATGAATTTTGAAGTCTTTCTTGCCTCATTCTATCGCTGTCCCACTTCTCATTGGCTCATAGAGTCCAGGGCATAGTAAAGAGACAAAGGGTGTAACTCAGTTTAATATTTGAGCATCACGGGGGAGTAAAGCCCCTCCAAACCGTTGATATAGGTGCACATGCAACAGATGCAGAAATTGGCCCGAGCTGCCACTTGTCAGGTCATCCGACACCACACAGTTTCAAGGAAGATAAACTACAGGTGTTTATAGAACTGGTCATAAAGCCATTTCGTAAAATCTGGTCCCTTTTCCAGCTGTTGACAGAGGCAATATTTGATTATTGTGGTCCAGAGGAGAGGTTGATCATACCTTTTCACTAGAATAAAAATAAAAACAAATTCAAGACAGATGAGAGAAGGCTTTTTTGTTCCATTTAATACCCTTTCAAACTGCTTAGATTTTGGATGTTAAATTGGACTTGAGCCTTTTCAGATATCTGTCCCTTTTATGGGTGGGGGAAAAACCATTTCCAGGATCAATAAAGAAAACAGAAAAGGAGGTATACCAGCCTAGTGTACACTAGCTTTGTAGTATATTGAAAAAAATGGCTTCTTATGAGATAGATCATATACAGTTTCTTTTCTGGGGTTCGATACTCAGTCCCGTGGTAAATGAGAGCTAAGGGAAAAAAGTGTAAGGCACAATTCAGAGAGCAGAGATGGGAGTCAATTAATGAGAACAAAATTCAGTGTTTTTATATGCAACTCCTAAGTGGGAGAATGCATACAGGAGCAAAAGGAATCACAGTAAAAACATTTCCCAGACTATGAAGGAGTTCTGTTTAAAAAAAAAAAATGTGTGTGAAAGTAGGTGGTCCCAGGTACCAAGAAACAAAAGGAAAAAGGAAGATAAAACACTGGCAGCTGGAAAAGCTCTCCCGTCCCCTGAATTCTCACGCTTCCCCAGTGGGCAGGCCTTCCTTATCATTTCGGGGGAACCCTGTGGAGCACAGAAAATATCCCTCTTTGAGTCTGCATATGCATATGTAATGTATATTCATGTATAAGTTAATCCTACTCATAAAAATTCATCTCAGTGTGAAACTTTCTTTTTTTGAACCTTGCTCTGTTCCTCTTTACTGGAGAAATTATTGCCTGGAACATTTAATTTTGTTAAAGGGCCATTTTGACCAATTAGGAAAATATGACAAAATATTTGATCGAAAATTCAACTTGCAGGATAAAACTGAAGTGGTTCTGTTCATGTTAATGAGTATGGAGATAAAGGCAGGGTTTTACTTAGGTAGAACAGTCTATTCCGTAAAACCCAGCCACAGGCATCATCTTCTTTCGGGGCATTTCAATGGAACTGGAAAAAATAAGGGGGAGGAGAGAAAATGGAAGACTAATATTCATTCATTCATTCAAATTTCATTGGCTCCATTGTTTTTTTCCGAGTGGGATGAATATTTTATACTGCTCATTGTTTCTGTGCTTGTCTTCGTGTATTCAGGCTGCTATGACAAAGTTCCATGGTCTGAGTGGCTGATGAGCAACAGAAATTCATTTCTCATTGCTCTGGAGGCTAGAAGCTCAAGATCAGTGTACCAGCATGGCTGAGTTCTGGTGAAGACCGTCTTCTGGGTCGCAGGCTGCTGTGTCCTTGAGTGTCGAAGGGGCAGGAAGCTCTCTGGGGCTTTTCTGTAAGGTCATTAATCTCATCCATGAGGGTTCTAACCTTGTGACATAATCACCCCCCCAAGTTCCACCTCCAAATAGCCATCACCCTGGGGACTAGGTCCACTATATGGATCTTGGGGAAGGCACGGGCGTTCAGTCTCTAGCAGCACTGAAAGATTTCTCAACCAGGAAACATCACTTAGACACAGACAATGAAAATGATTTGTGTGCAGTGCAGACAATTAAAAAAAACAACAGCCCAGACTTGAAAGCGCACCAGGGAAGGCTTCAGGGAGAAGGGAGTTGGCGTTAGGAGTTCGCCACAGTCAGGGTGTTTGCCAAAGAACCATGTGGCCTGTGCCTCATATTCCAGGCAGACCCTGCCTGTCAACCTTGTCTTCATCTGCAAATGAGGTGCATACGTTAGAAATCTTATGCAAGTTTATATGTGCGGATTTGCCAACTGTGCTGTTTTTGTTGAGTGTAAATATTTTCAATTAGCTCACTTTAAGTGTAACTCATTTTAAACCCTATTTATAATGTTTGACCCTTTTAATAACAATGCAGTAATTCAAAAATGGAAGTGATCCTGACATGCACAGCTCCTGAAGGCCCTGGCTGAGGTTGTTACTCATTTCACAGAAAGAGGCGTGAATGTAATGCCAACAGCACTGCCCTCTGTGGCACAGACTGGAAGAGCGTTGGGAGAGCTCCGTGCAGAGCAGATACTGCCCATGGGCCCATTCACCTGTCACGTGCACTCCCGAGAGCATCCTTTCCTGCCCGTACCCACTGGCCCCCTTTCCCCACCATCAGTCCTGTGACCTCCGCCCTCTTAGAAAGCATATTCCATAAAAAAATTGTTCAGCCTAAGAGAGAGTGTGTGTGCCCACACTCCCTCATGGGCTGAGTTTTTTTTTTTTTTTTAAAGATTTTATTTATTTTCAGAGAGAGGAGAAGGGAGGGAGAAAGAGCAATGTATGGTTGCCTCTCACATGGCCCTCATTGAGGACCTGGCCTGCAACTCAGGCATGTGCCCGGACTGGGAATCAAACCGGGACCCTCTGGTTTCCAGCCCGCGCTCAATCCACTGAGCTACACCAGCTGGGCTGAGTTTTATATTAAAAATCTCTGGTATTTGTTCAACAATATTTGAAGATTACTATGAGTTAGGCAATATTCTAGGATCTGTGATAGCGGTGAACAAGATAGGAAAAAAAAATCCCTATTCTTATGGAGTTTAGGATTTCAAGTATAATTGTTTTACCTGTTATTTAGGTAATTTTATATTCATATAGAACTTGGTTATTAAATGCTTCTCTGGTAATATATTTTATAAAGAAAAAATGAGAAGAATTCCTGCCAGTCCCCAAACAGGTGAGGTTTAGAATAAGCATGTGGAAATGGCTGGTGTGACGAGGTAGCAAAGAATGGCAGAGACACAATCGTGAGGAGAGATTTCTTTTCTCGAGTCAACTATCAAATTTCTTTGCAAAATTATTCCCTCTAGGAGAAAATTCTTTGTCGGTAACAGTGAAAAATAACACAGGTTCTATAGCAATGTTTCCATAGTTGTGGGGTTTTTTTTGAAAATTTACTTAGAAAATATGTGACCGTTCTCCCCAGGTGGAGTTCTGTTTTTCCAAAGAGGCACTTGGACAGACCATGGGCTTGGGGACTGGAACTTAATGAGTTGGGCTTGGCATTCTCACGTCGCCCACCCCCCTGGTTGTTTGCTGAGTTTGTGCATCCCAGCAGGAGCCATTAGGATGCCACTGAGAGCCACCGTGCTCCCACGCACACAGGATGTTTGTCACTACTTTTTAATTACTTCACTTGTGCATCTGGCTCAGCATTTACAGTGTCTGAAACCTATGATGCATGAATCCTTTTATGGTGGAACTTGCATTTTAGTCCTCTTTTATGGAGAGATAAATTTTTTTAACCCTCTTTCCAGTTTTACAGCTCAGAAATGTCTTTTTCAAGGATCTGGGAGCCATGCCTTTGAAATGTAGGGGGCGGAACCCCTATTTTGCAGTCTGTGTTGGGGTAAAATCCTTACTTTTGTGGGCCCTTTGCTCAAAGTTGTATCCCTTCCTCTTATGATGAAGATACTAGAAAGTGTGCTTTTCCTTTTGGTCACACTGACTAGTCATCACAGATGGCCTAACATCCCCTAACCCAGCTTCTTACCTCTCTCCAGGCCTTTGTCTTAATGGGGCTGAGCATCCAGGTGTGGCCCATGTTCTCTCCCATTACTCACTATATATAGATTGGAGTAAAATCAGTGTCTGTTTGCTTGTCTTGTCTGTTTTTCTTCAAGAGTAGACAGCTGACTCTAAGACTCTAGGTTTAGATGACAAACCAAAGTAGACAATTTTTGACCAACAAGCTAAAATAATATTACTTTTTCCAACATACCTGCACTTGTTCTCTTTCTTATAATACTGAGCTTGCCTGTTACACTCCTATGCTCTCCATGGTCACTTAAAGGCTACTCAGGATGTCAGACTACAACCTGATCTTCCTACCTGCACCCTCTTTGACTTTTGATGTCCACTAAAGAGAGAGAAGATCCTCCTGCGAGAATGTTTCAGACTAGAACCACTGCTGGGAACCCAACCGCTGTTGAAGGTGGTGGCCTTCCCTGATGAGAAAAGTTCAAATTCTGTTCTGAAATCCTTCAGAAGGTTGCTTTCCTTCACTCTTCCTCTGAGTATTTGCATCTTCCTTTCATCATGACTTCCAATTTCCAGTGCCGTTACAGGAGACTGTGACCCCGCCTCAACAAAAAGCTTCTCCTGAAATCAGGAAAGTCTTCCCATCAAAACATAGCTTGATAAGAGTAGAAACTAATAGCAAGAAGAGTCTTTTATATCACATTCAGTTTGTTGCTTTATGTGTCTAACTTCACTCAGAAGCTTTCTCAATCCTGTGATAAATGAGTCTTACATGCCCGGTACATCCTGGGCTCCCACAGTGCTGCGGCTGTGATTGGCACCAAACAAACCAGTTTATGGTAATCTTCCCGTGTCGTTATGGACAATCACATTAGCCCCTGATTTATTTTATTTTCTTTTATGTTATTTTATTTTACGTTACTTTACTTTATTCTTTTATTTAATTAATTAATTTATTTTTTGGCCAGCTGTGGAAAAAACATGTGCTATTGCAAATGCTTCTTGGTGTTTCGTATGGACCAGCCCTTGGCCAGGCCAGCTGAAAAAACAAAGACACTCTATCATAAGGACTAAGAGTTGCTTCTTTTCTGATAAATGTCTGTATTGATGTCGGCTAATGAATCCTTTCCACAATCCTACAAGTTACTGTGTACCCGTTACCAAATTACATAACTAATCCCTAACAGGACAAACTACCTTTTGTTTAATTAAAGAAAATGTTACCTACGCAGATTTTTGGTTGGTACCCTCAACAGTGTCCTACAGAGTGCCTTTATCTGCTGTTGAGTGAGGATGTTCTGAGAAAGAAAATGAAAAACAAAGCAAAACAAGCAAACAAACAAAAAACCACTGTCAACTAACCGCTAACTCAGTCCTTATCTACTAGGCCATGGGATTCCCTTAAGACTGTGATCAATTTCCTACAATATCAACATCCTGTGAGGAGTCTCCATGACTGTGGAGGCCATTTTATTCCCATGCCTAAAAAAAAAGAAGAAAAAAAGAAAACAAAAATTCCAGACTCTATATAACCACAAAATATTGCCAAATATCTCCTGTTTCAAGTGACCATTGCTATTTCAATACCAACTCCAGCCTCTCTTTGCTGTTCTTGACTCGTAAAGTCACCTAAATAACAATGGTGCCCAATTTTTCACACCACCCAATTCAGAACAGACCCATACTTCCTCTGGCCCCTTTTCATTTTAAACCCTGTAGTAATAAGTCTCTTCTAACTCCCTTTAATTCAAGGTACCTTAGGATTTCACCAGTGCAGCATGTTGCCTCACTTGCTACCAGAGACTTGATGTGCCCAACTTATTGATCACAAGTGCCTTTCCTATTGGTTGTTGGCTTTGACATGGGCCAGCCCATGTTCTAGGCACAGGGATCAGAGGCAGAGATGCTGACTGACTTCTGTATCATACAGTGAGGTAGTGGCCAAACCAAGGTTCAGACACAGGGAGTTTGACTCGAGAGCGCATGCTCTCAGATGTGTGTTCTGCTCAGGTGGGATGTGAGCAGAAGCTAAGGCAGCACCTTTCTA
This sequence comes from Micronycteris hirsuta, assembly GCA_004026765.1. Taxonomy (NCBI): domain Eukaryota; kingdom Metazoa; phylum Chordata; class Mammalia; order Chiroptera; family Phyllostomidae; genus Micronycteris; species Micronycteris hirsuta. The sequence goes on along the minus strand of PVJI01020047.1, from coordinate 4,190 downwards.
CCTGAGCTGCCACTGTGGAACACAGAAAGCAAGGTAGTGGGACACATTTAACAAAAAAATAAAAAATAAACCACAAAAACTCTACAGAATAGATCATCCAGTAGCTCCTAGTTCAAAAGAGACTGGTAGCAATTTATTTAAACATTTATGATTCTGTATCTTATTCATGAAATTACAACTCCTTCTATTGCCTGAGGTCTAAATAAAATTGTAAATGTAAAGGAAGTTTGTTATACAAATATATGAATACACTTTATCTTTCTAATCCTCTTCTCTTTTATCTTCATAGGAATATGTATTTTTTATGGAGAAATGTCTGTTCTAACATAGTAATAGGAGAGCAGAAAAGGTGGAAAAGGAACTAAGAGGTTGGCCAAAGTGAATCTGAGTGGGGTCAAGTAAGTTTTTAGGGCGCTGCACAGAATTACTGGGGGCTCAGGAGAAATCTGCCAAGCACATGACAGGAAGAGTTTAATCTTTATTTTTATTGTGAATTCCTTATTCTGTTTCATTGCCTTATATTTAATGACTTTTATTTCCTGTAACTTCTTATGCTATGAAATGATTACACTCTAGAATAAATATCTTTCTTCCATAGGAACCAAAAATATATTTTGCAGTTTTTAGGGTCAAGCAATGGATTAAAATGAAAGGTAATTACCGATATGCTGTGAAATGCATATTTGCTTCTAAGTATTTTTGCTTTGAGCAAATTATAGCTCCTTTGCTATGTTTTCCAGGCCAACTGACAGGGCAATTAGTAATCTGAACTATCAACTGTGTTTGCAGATAATGGAGCTTATCAATTTTCGTGTTATAATTGCTTTTCTGAGGCCCCTCCCCCTGCTTCCTTTCTCCCATCACACACCCAGTACATTTAATCCTGCTTAAATAGCAGTGTGTCAGACTTGTCTGCTAATCATTGGCTGCCCTGCCCATGGAGATTTCTGCAGTTTTAAGCACTGCATTGCACTGTGTAAGGATTTTTCCCAAATATTGACTTTTGGTTTTCAAGGTTCCTGATGATGTGCTCTGGCACATTAATCATCCGAACCACCTTAACAAAGAAGCTCATTAAAAAGACAAATACATTTATCAAGCAAATCATCAAGCATATTATATACTTTCCACCCATAATATATTGCAACTTAGTAAATGACTTGGATATTTTATAAATTAATGTGCAGACCAGTTAATTTCAGAGTAAATCAGAGTAAATACTCTGATTCTTTATGGAAGAATGAGGATAGGCTGGGTTTTTTAATTTTTTTTTGCATATAATTATTAGAGCATAATTCAGTTGCAGTTAGGTGAGTTAAAAATAGAAATGGTGCTTCAAATATCTAAACTAACTCATTTTTTGATCATCATAATAAGGCATCAAATTCAAAGAGATTGAAGTTCAGATGATTGGAAGTCTAACTGGGATGGAACAACATTTTAGTATCTATTTGTAGTTATCTAACACATACATAGTTTCTGCTTTAGAAATCAGGCATTCGGTTGGGGAGATACAGGTCCCTTGCCCTCCATCTACACAGCAGCCGGAGTGGTTCTGTTTCTTTTGTCAGCCAAATAATGCTTTAAAAGCCTGGAAAAGGCCTAAGGGGTCAGTTTTCTCATAGGGTCCAATTCTAACTCCTGCTGAATCTCTCCAGCCCACCTCAGGTCTGTGTGGAGAACTTTGCTTTTCTTTCTCCAGACTGATGGACCATCAGTAACCTTGAACTATAGCCCACAGGCAGAAAGGAACTCTTTGCAATTCCATATTTCCTCATTTCTCAGATTTTAGTTTCAAAGAAAGTGCATTGTTCTCTAGCAGAACTTTACTAAAATATGACAAAATAGCTAACATACTCCATTCTCCTTAAAACATTGCTATCGGATCCTCCAGTGCTGCTTGCTCACTGCATCCCCAGGGATAATAGGCTATAGTTTCTTTAAAATTTTTGTGACCATCTGGCACTTGTCTTTCTCTGACTGCCTTATTTCACTCATATGTGGAATCTAATGAACAAAATGAGCTAACAAGCAAACAGAAACAGACTCAGAGAGAGAGAACAGACTGATAGCTTGGTGTAAGGGTGGGGAACCGGCTGGGAGGCGGGTGGAGGGATTGAACAAAAAAGGAAGAAAAGAGAAAAAAATCTTAGAGACATGGACAACAGTGGTGACTGCTGGCAGAGGGGGGGTGTGCGGGGAGGTGAAGGAGGGTTGAGGGAGCAGAAATGGTGATGGAGGGAGGCTTGAGTCTGGGTGGCGACCACGCAGTACAGTGCACAGATGATGTGCTGTGGGCTTATGCACCTGGAACCTGTATAATTGTGTTAACCATTGTCACCCCCGATAAATTCAATACAAAGAAAAAAATTGCTGACTTTATTAACTCAACTGTGGCACAAGCTATATACACAGGTGTCGTCAAAGTTGTGAGTCGGGACCTAGAAAACTACAGTTTGAGAAGTATTGGCCTAAAGGACAGGAATGAGCTATATTCTATGGGTGCCACGGTATTCCCTCAGAGACCTGGACCAGAAGAGGCAAAAGCGGGTCTGAGACCCCTGACATTGCCGTCACTGGCATTTTTCTTCAGAAGCACTTTTTCCTGGTGCGCGCGCCGAGGACACACCCTGGAGGCCTGGGTCTCCAAGGTCTTGGCGCTCCGATGTCAGCCTCTGCGGCTTCCCCGCACTTTGCTGTGGACGTGCCTTGAAATGGAGGAGCATCCTTGGGAAAGATCCACAGTCAGGCTGCGGCAGATGCTAGAGAGCAGCTGCTCCCGCGTGTTAAAGCGCGCTCTAAAAAAAAAAAATTAAAAGTAAATAAAAAAGGAAAGCTCCTTCTCCACGAGGCAGCTGATGCAGTGAAAATGAGACGCGCGGTGTCAAGACAGCAGCTGTGCCTGCAGCGGACCTTCCCCGGAGTCAGTCTGCTGAGAAGTCCAAACGGGGCCAGGAGACCACGCCGCTGGGCGGACGGGCATCCCGTCACCGCCCGCTCTCCACCGTCACTCCAGACACGGAGGGGAGAAGGAAGGAGGTGTGCCAACTGCTGCCCCTGGGGCCATGGTGCATCCCTTTCTGCCGAGGAGGTGCTTGCTATTTCCTTGCTCCAAAATCTCAATCAGCTCGTTGTGCCTGATCTTCCACAGACGGCATTTGAAAATCAATATTTATTCATGTAACTAATACTTACCCAGCTTCTAATGTGGCAGATGTGGTGAGATGCTAGGAATTAATAAAAGCTAGGAGAACATTTTTCCTCCAGAGGAAAATAATATATATATATATAAGTTTAAATGTATTAAGATACCTATTATCTTAATACATATTAACGTATACATTAAGATCTATATATTTCTTATATATATTATATAATAATACATAATATACATAATATATTATATATTATCTTAATGTATAAGCTAATATATGTTAATATAGAAGTTAAAAGCAATTATGGGGAAGATAGTATATAATTTAAAAGCAATATGCCCAAAACTAAGGGCTATGGCATTGTCAAACAAGGGGCATTCAGAAGAAGAATTCCTGACCTAGAAGTCATGCAGGAGGAATAGGAGGTGGGTAAGGCTAGCAGTGAGGAGCCAGTGGCCCTTCTTCTAAGGACTCTGGGAAACAACTAGCGATTTTAATTGAGGAGGGGGGTATTTCTGCAAAGGAGAAAAGTCACTGGTAGGAGGTGCATCTGCCAGCTTTGTTCTGACAGTGGCTCTTCCTAGTGGCTGCCATGAACACACACAGAGGCCTTAACAGCCCTGGGCCCAGCAGCTGCCCCCCGCCCCCCGCCAACCCACATTAAATACGCAAAAGTGAGAAGTGATACTTATGGGTTCCGGCTGATGGCTTTGAGCTTGGTGGCTCCCAGGGGCTATGGTGACCCTCACTTCGTCCAACTGTCTGTTCCAGTTCACCCTGTCTGTGACGGCGAAGACCCCAGCGTGTTGCTATTATTATGATGTGGGGATAATGGCAGCGCCGCTTTAGTCTCAGGGCCCCCACTTAAATCTGGAAAAGACCGCATTTCAAGGGCAGCCTTCACCCCTGTCTTCTCCTACTCACGCTCTTCCTGCCTCTTCCTCATGCACCCTCCCCCACCACGATTGCCTAGGTCCAGGTGCGTGTGCCTATGGACAGAGTGGTAGCTTAAGGTTCTGGGCTCAGAGTTGTCCC
>PVJI01020046.1:0-29769 GCA_004026765.1 Micronycteris hirsuta | reverse complement strand
TTGCTTAGTGTGTTTTTTAGATTCAATTGCTGATAGATACGTATTTTTGGAATTTTATTCATAGTATTGATCTTCTTTTTCTTAAATAAGTCCCTTTAACATTTCATATAATAATGGTTTGGGGATAATGAAGTCCTTAAGTTTTTTCTACTCTGGGAAGCTCTTTATCTGCCCTTCGATTCTAAACAATAGTTTAGCTAGGTAGAACAATCTTGGCTGTAGGTCTCTGCTTTTCATGGCTTTGAATATGTCTTGCCCATCCCTTCCAGCCTGCAAAGTTTCCTTTGAGAAATCAGCTGACAGTCTTATGGGACTCTCTGTAGGCAACTAACTTCTTTTCTCTTGCTGCTTTTAGGATTCTCTTCTTATCCTTAACCTTTGGCATTTTGATTATGGTGTGTTTCGGTGTGGTCCTCTTTGCACTCATCTTGTTTGGAACTCTTTGTGCTTACTGGACTTGCATGCCTATTTCTTGCAACAAATTAGGGAATTTTTTGCATTATTTTTTAAATAGATTTCCAATTTCTTGCTCTTTCTCTTCTCCTTCTGGCACCTTGTAATGTGAATGTTGGACCTCTTGAAATTTTTCCAGAGACTGCTTATACTATCCTCAGTTTTTGGATTGTTTTTTCTTCTTATTGTTCTGATTGGTCGGTTTTTTTTTTCTACCTTATATTACAAATCATTGCTTTGTTTCTCACCTTCATCCACTCTACTGTTGTTTCCCTGTAAGTTGTTCTTTATTTCAGTGAGTGTATCCTTCATTTCTGACTAGGTCTTTTTTATGCCACTGAGGTCCTCACTATGTTCCTTGAACATCCTTATAACCAGTGTTTTGAACTCTGCCTGTGAGAGATTGCTTATCTCCATTTTATTGAGCTCTTTTTCTGGAGTTTTGATCTGTTCTTTCACTTAGGGCCCAGGGATGGCCAACCTTTTGGCGTCTCTGGGCCACACTGGAAGAAAAAGAGTTGTCTAGGGCCACGCATTAAATACATAAATACTAACAAAATAAAAATAAATCTCATAATGTTTTAAGTAAATTTATGATTTTGTGTTGAGTGGCATTCATAGCCATCCTGAGTCACATGCAGCCCATGGGCCACAGGTTGGATGTCACTAATTTAGGTCATACTTCTTTATCTCCTCATTTTGGCAGCCTCCCTGTGTTTGTTTCTATGTATTAGGTAGAGCGCTTTGACTCCGTGTCTTGGTAGTGTGGCCTAATGTAGTAGATGTGCTATAGGGTCTAGTGGCACAGCCTCCCCTATCACCCAGGCTGGGTACTCAAGGTGTGTCCTTCACACAGGCTGAGTACACCCTCCTCTTACAGTTGAGACTTGGTTGTTGTTGATAGATAAATAGGAGGGATTTACTCAGGTCAGTCAGCTGCAAGAATTGGCTGTGACCACTGACCACCAACTTGCGCCCTCCATGGAGGATCAGCTGTGCAGGGGCAGGGAGGTGGTGCTCCGATATGGTCTATAGCTTTCCACTGGACGTGCTGGCCCTGGGGTTTCCCAGGTGGTGCAGGCCATGGTCAGGCCCACCCTGTGTTTTTTCCTGGGCCACCCTGACAGAGCTATAAAGCAATCTGAGATGGCTGCTACCTGTGCTGGGCTTAGAGATTCCCAGGTGAAGTCAAGCTGTGAATCTAGGCTGGTTGCAGCTAGTGCTAGGCCTGGGCCTCACTGAGGGCAGCTGTTGCTTGTTTGAGAAGATTTAGGAAGTTGTGAAGCATGAGCTGAGACCATTCATATGGAAAAGCAGTTTGGGTCAGCTGGTAAGCTGGGTGGGGCAGAGTATCTGGAGATCTCCAAGGCCAGTCAAACAGTGTTAGCCAGGTTGATCAAGTCTCATATAGGTACCAGCTTGCTGGCTCTGTGACTCTATGGGGAAACAGTTTAGAAAAGGGACAATGGCATTTGCTTGCCTTGATGCCAGACACTTCAGTTGCTCCCTGTATACCAGTGATTCCTTTCAAGCCACTACCCCAGTGCTGGAGCTCAGAGGGAATGAGTCTGAGTATGTGAGTCTGTGTGTGGGTTCTTTAAGAGGAACTGCTCAGGACTCCAGGAGTTTCTTCCAACGATAAATGCCTGCTGGCTTTTTCAGCCTAAAGTTGTGGGGACTTATCTTCCTAGCACTGGAATTTTGGGCTGGTGTGGGGCTGGAAGTCCTCACTCCCAAGACATCCCTTCCAAATTTTTATCCACCATGCATGGATGTGGGACCAGCCTGCTCTGCATCTCCACCCCTCCAACCAATGTGGATGGGTGTTGCTTCTTTAATTCCATAGTTGTTAGACTTTCATTCAACTCAATTTCTGATGGTTCTGAGTGATGGCTGTTCTATACATAGTTGTAATTTTGATGTGGCTGTGCGAAGGGGTGAGCCACGTCTGCCAATACCCCCATCTTGACCAGAAGCTTGATTTTCAGAATTTTTAGAAAGTAAGGTTAGTCAGAAACAAGTATAAAAAATAAGTTTCCAGTGTCACTCAGTATGGAGTGCTGGCCTATGAACTGAAAGGTAGCCAATTCAATTCCTAGTCAGGGCACATGCCTGGGTTGCAGGGCAGGTTCAAAGTTAGGGGCATGCAAGAGGCAAACGAGCAATACATTGGCTTCTCTCTCTCTTTCTCCTTCCCTTCCCCTCTCTCTAAAAATAAATAAATAAAATCTTAAAAAAAAGGTTTCCAAAATATGCAGTGACACAAGATGCCATCAAAGAAGACAGCAGAAATAAAAATCAATAGAATTATCACCACAAAGATTTTGGCTATTGAAATGATCAAATCACAATGCAAAAATTACTTCTAAAAATATACGAAGAAATAAAAAAGGAAACAAAATACTTAACACTTGTGTTATCTTTATTTTATGGCAGGAATTGTTCTAAATGCTTTATCCGTATATTTACTCATTTAATCCTCAACAACTTTATAAAGTAGGTACTATTCATTTTACAGACAAGAAAACTAAACCTTGGAGAAGTTAAGAAACTTGCCTAAATGTACACTGTCTAAGTTGTGGTGCTAGAATCCAAATTTTAGGAATTTAGCTTCAGAATCTGTGCTTCTAGTAATTACGTTGTAATCAAGGGTTAAAAATATATTAATAATTAACTGGCCAATTTTAAAAGAAAACATAGATCTACTAAGGTAAAAATATAATAATTAAAAGCAAAAACTCAGTTGCATTGCAGAATAGACACAGCTGAAGAGAGAATTAGATCTGCAAAACAGAGCTAAAATCTTTAATCAGATTGCATTAAAGATTAGTAAACAGAACCCAAAGTTTAAGAGACTGGAAGACAAGGTAAGATTGAGTTGTCTAGGAGCCATCTCAGTAGGAAAGTATAAAGGAAGTGAAAGAAAAAGGCTGTTCAAAGAGATAAACAGTCAAGATTTGTCCAGGCCAGGTAAACAGAATAACTTCACAGATTCAGGCAGTACCAAAAATCTCAGACTATACAAGGAAAATGATGAAAGGCTGATCATTAAGCTAGGGGACGGACTGGGGACACTGATGGTTTTATTAATAGTCATCTCTTTTATTCTGTGTAAGCTTAAAAATACCCATACTGAAATAAAAAATAAACATTCTGAATAAGTTATAAAAAAGCTCCTAAGCAGCTAAAGGAAAAAAAAAAAAAACTTATGTAATGATTAGAATGAGGGCTGATTTTTCCACAGAAAGATTAAAAGCTAAACATATGGTATACTAATACCTTCAAATTGTTGAGACAAAATAATGGTAACAGAAGAACTATGAAACTAAGTTTTTAATCATGTGCTATCTTTTTAAAAATGACATTTTCAGCCCTGACCAGTGTGGCTCAGTTGGTTGGGCATTGTCTCACAAAGCAAATGTTACCGGTTCAATTCCCATTCAGGGCACATGCCTGGATTGTGGCTTCAGTCCCTGTTGGTGGCACGTATGAAAGGCAACTGGTCAATGTTTCTCTCTCACGTCAATGTTTCTTTGCCTCCTTTTCTCACTCCCTTCTCCTCTCTCTAAAAATAAATAAATAAAATCTTTTTTAAATGACATTTTCAGACATGACAAAATGGGAAATTTAATACCAATAGACTCACTAAAGAAACTGAAACAATGTTAAGCAATGTACCTCAGCAAGAAATAAAACAATCTCAGAAGAAAGGTGAGCAAAAACAGTACGTGGATAAAGTTAAGCAGTGACCATGTAAAACAAAACTAGTAATGTTTAGAACAGGATATAAAATAGAGGTAGAGAACTTCCGCTTCTGAAAATGAAAGAGTGGCTTGTCGCAGCCTCATTAATTATAGTTCAGGGAATGGGAAGGGAAAAAAGAAAAAATCTTGAGGAAAAACACAAAACAGCTATTAGGGAGTAACAGCGAGGTGAGGGGCCAGCTACCTAGAGGTAAGCCTGACACACCTACTGTTTTTCCCCTGGAGGCATTTGCCAGTTCCTAAGTTGTCTGGGGCTAGGAGACGAAGCAATATTGGTGACTCAAAGTGTCAGCAATCTTTTGGGGAGATAAAGACTGAAGGTCAGTTATACCAAGTCAAACAACATGAGGGGCTATGATCCTAGGGAAAAGCCTAACTTTCCAACACTCTTCCTCTGAAGGCATTTTTCAGTTCCTCTCCTGCATAGGACAAGAGGACAGGAAGCCAAGCAGGAAGTGGCAGCCATGTAACTGAGAATTAATCAGAGAGTTTTCACTCTCATTGTACTGGTGCCCGTGTAAGAAACATCCACATTTATAGAGAATTTTTATGAGTTTGAGCCAAAACTGATGATAATTCCTGGGAAGCAAGATCTCAAATGCTACAGAGAATAACAGTTTCCTAGTTTCTTTTATGCATTTGACATTGAGGATGGAACATAAGAAAGATTACAGACAGGGCAGGTATTAGATTATGGGATAGTTAATAATAGTATGTGCTCTCTTGAGGGTGTTAGAGCTCATTGCAAAGGTGAGTAACTAGATGCATAGAAACAATGGACAGGGTTGCTTAAGGCATAGATGAACCTTTTACTAAAAAAAGTTACAGTATTTTGCCATTTATAATGAGCACCCATGGTTTTTTGTGCGCATTATACACAGGATTATTATACCAATGGTATTTAATCATTATACCCATGTATAATGTGCATACTTATTTTTCCCTAAAAAATTTGGGTAAAAAGTATGTATTATACTTTTAATATACTTTTTTGGGTAAAAAATATGTATTATATGGCAAAATAGGATATATGCCTGGGACCTGGCGAGCCACCATGACCTGCCCAGTGAGGAAGTTATGATCAGATCACACTGTGAGGTTCACTTTCCATAGAGGTTAACTTTCCCTTTCTCATACACAGCGGGGACACAAAATTAGAGTATAGGTGCCACCAAGGAGAAGCAGCCCTGGTTTATGGAGTCTTCAACTGTAATCCCTGATAGGCTACAAGATCACCCAGAGCCTCTGCAGTTTTCATACAAAATATATGGCATTAGGTTAAATATTACCAGACATGCCAGGAGACAAGATCAAATAGCCACAGGGAGAAAAAAAGGAGAAACAAAACCATAGATAAACATGGACTTTGTTGTTAAAAATAACTTATGAAAGATGATTTCTTTAAATGTACAAAAAGATGGAAATGATTACCAAAGGAACTGAAATAATGAGAAAAAGAAACCTTGGAATTCCTAGTACTGAAATATTTAATTAACAAAATTAAGATCTCAGTATGGGCATTTATATTGAAAATGTCCAATATAGAGTGTTTAGTGTAAAGGACCACCTGAAAAACACATAAAAGGATACTTCAATTTTTTAAGTTATTTATACTATAGAGAGGATGTAGGCATAAGTTCAGAGCTTAATTATAATTTTATCTTTAAACCCTTCAATAGGCAGTATTACCTCTATAAAATTTATTAAAATTGAATGAATAAATAAAATTAATATGTGCTTATTACAGAAGAATTTTAAAACTAGAGTTGTAGAAGAAAATATACCTTCTTTCATAATTCCAATGCTCAGGGAGAATAACATTTAATATTTTTGCTTGTTTCCAATTTTTTGCCATATATGTTTTATTAGTTGTGATCATGCAATACAAAAGGCAGAATCCTAAGATGCTTCCCAAAATTCTTGCAAACTCCCTTTTCTTCAATTTGGGCAAGAACTGTGAATATGATTGGATAGTTGCTACTTTGATTAGGTTTTGCTATATGAGACTCCATCTTAGCAGACTAAGGAGACATTGTCCTACTGACTTGGAAGGAGTGAGACCATGTTATGAGATGACACAAGGCTATGGCCTGAGAGTGCCACCTAGGAATTGAGAGAAACTCATGGCCAAGAGCCTGCAGGTAAACAGGAATTTAAACTAGAATTGCAAGGAACTGAATTCAGTTACCAACCAGTGAGCTGGAAGAGACCCTGAGCCCTAGGTAACACCCTGATTTTAGTCTGGAAAGACCATAAGCAGAGGACTCAGATAATCTATGCCTGGATTCCCATGGAAACTATGGGATAATGAATTTATGGGTTGTTTTTAAAGATTTTATTTATTTATTTTTTGAGAGAGGGGAAGGGAGGGAGAAAGAGAGGGAGAGAAACATCAGTGCATGGTTGCCTCTCACATGCTGAGGATCCAGCCTGCAACACAGGCATGTGCCCTGACTGGGAATTGAACCAGCAAAATTTTGGCTCGCTGGCCTGCACTCAAGCAAGTGAGCCACACTAGCCAAGTGAATTTATGTTGTTTTAAGATGATATATTTGTGGTAATATATTTCGTAGTAATAGAAAATTTGTATGTATAATATATAACTACCACAAATTAATTTTGTAATAAGCACAAGAGAAATGTAGAAAATTTACAAATAGAAAAGTATAATAAACACCAAGAAGGCAACGAGACCAGATAATCATGCTTGATATTTTGTTTTGTCTATTTGTCTTTTTTGCATCTAGAAATGCTTTACTATGTATCCTTAAAAGACATCATCTTTAAAAAATTATAATAACCACAAGACTATTATTCCACTATTTTCTTTGTGCTTTTCCAACCTATACCCACCATAGTGGTTAATTTTATGTATTAACTTGGCTAGGCCAGTGTCCCCAGTTATACAATCAAACACTGATCTAGGTAGTGTCATTTGCTGTGAAGGTATTTTATAGATATGGTTAGCATCTACAATCAGTTAAATTCAGTAAAGGAGATTAGCTTTGATAATCTGGCCTCATCCATTCAGTTAAAAGGCCTTAAGAGCAGCAGCACTGTGGTCGCTCCAAGAAAGAAGAAATTCATCCTCAGCATTGCAAAGGCAGTTCCTGTCCTAGCTTCCAGCCTGCCATGCACACTTCAGGTTTGCCAGACCCCACAATCATGTAAGCTGATTTCTTGAAATAAATTTGAGTGTGTGTGTACATGTACAAGGTCTTCACTGTTTACAATTTCCATATTTGTGAATTTTACCAGCTAACATTTATTTGTAACCTTAAAATCCACACTCATGGCACTTTCGTGGTCAATCTCAATATATGAGGAATAGTAAAAAATTTAAATTACCAGATGCCTAGGTTCCCAGTTGAAATACAAGGCAATGCTCCACTTTCTTGTTTAAGCTCTCAAACTATAAACAACTCTTCTTTTCAGTTTACGTAGGACTACTTTTATTTTTTTTTTTTGCATTTCTGTGCTTGTGGTTGGTGATTTCACTGTTTAAATGGCCTGTATGTAGTACTAAAGTGCTCTCTAGCATTCCTAATCACAAGAAGGCTGTACTGTACAGTACAGAAAAAATACACGTGTTAGATCAGCTTCATTCAGGCATAATTTATAGTGCTGTTGACTGTGAGTTCAATGTTAATGAATCAACAATATATATTAAATGAGACATCATTAACAGAAACATGCATAAAACAAGGATTGATTGCTTGACAAAAATGTTGTGACCAGAGGTTTACAGGAACTACCCTGAGTTTCCCCTAGGAGTAATGGAATAATCGTTCATTACTCACTGATTCAGTGTTGGTAGAGTCTCTACACAACATAAATACAGTGAATAGCAAGAATCAACTGTGTTGGTGTGTGGCAGAGGGATATACAAAATCCTACTGGTTCTGTTTCTCTTACAGAACCCTGAGTAACACACACACCATCCTTCCGGGACATTCTTGGCACTTAATTGAAAATTACTACCAAGAATGAGGTAGTGTAACAAAGAGGAGTATCCTGTATTCTTCTAGAAAAGGGGCTGAAAAACTACAGTCACATTTTGTCTTTATCAGCAAAATTTTATCTCAACAGAGACACGCTGTCATTTCTATATTATCTATGGCTGCTTTCATGCTACAGTGGCAAAGTTGAGTAGCCGTAAGACTGACTATGAAACCTGGAAAGCTGAAAATGTTTACTATTTGGCCCTTTCTAGAAAGGTTTGCTGGCCCCTGCACTAGAATATTAGAGCACATAAATAGTCTAGTAGATGTGAGTATATACTGAATCTAATAATAAAAATTATCTATCAGATAGTTTCATAATCTTTTAACTATAAATGGTTCAGTTAATTCAGTGTTATTTTTAATATACATAAGTCATTAATAAAGTTCTTTGGCAATGGAATTGGGCATTATGGTGCTCTAAGCAGTTCAAATCTTGCAGAAATACAAAAAGAAACCTCAGAGGTGAGTTAACTGTTCAGCCACAGTTAACAAGTACAGAAATAAGGAATGGTACTATATTATTAAATGGTCAGCAATAAAGATTCAAGATTTTATCTGAACTGTACATTGAGAACTACATCTCAAACTTCCAGCCAAGATGGAAGTGTAGGTAGATACACTTTGCCTCCTCACATAACCAAAAGAAGCACAACAAATTTCAAACAAAAAACAACCAGAGCTGCCAGAAAATTGAACTGTATGGAAGTCAGACAACCAAGGAGTTAAAGAAAAAATATTCATTCAGACTGATAGGGGGGGCAGAGAGGACATGTGGCAAGGCAGAGGCTGGTGGTCCCACGTTTGCGTGCAGATAACCAGGGGGAACAACTGAGCAATGAGACAGACCATGCAACCCAAGGTTTCAGCCCCGAAAAAGAAAGCCTCAAAATCTCTTGCTGTAAAAATCTATGGGGGTTGCAGTGGTGGGGGAAACTCCCAGCCCCATAGGAGAGTTAAATGGAGAGACCTACAGGGTCCTAGAATGTACACAGACCCACCCATTTGGGCATCAGCACTAAAGGGCCCAATTTGCTTGTGGGTAGCAGGAGAAGTGACTGAAAACCAACCGAGAGCCAAGCAAGCAGTACTGTTCCCTCTCTGATCCCTCCCCACAAACAGCACCCCAACACAACATGAGTTGTCCTGCCATGGTGAATACCTAAAACTCTGCCCCTTACAACACAACAGGTGTGCAGAGACAAAGGAATATGGCCCAAATAAAAGAATAGATCAATACTCCAAAAAAAGAACTAAGCAATGAAGAGATAGCCAACCTATCAGATGCAGAGTTCAAAACACTGGTAATCAGGATTCTCACAGACATGGTTGAGTATAGTCACAAAATAAAGGAAAAAGTGAACGCTATGCAAAGTGAAATAAAGGAAAATGTACAGGGAACTAACAATGAAGGGAAGGAAACCAGGACTCAAATCAACAAGTTGGGGCAGAAGGAAGAAATAAACATTCAAACAAAATGAAGAAAAAAGAATTCAAAAAAATGAGGAAAGTCTGAGGAACCTCTGGGACAACTTTAAATGTTCCAACATCTGAATCATAGGGGTGCCAGAAAGAGAAGAGGAAGAGCAAGAAATGGAAAACTTATTTGAAAAATTAATGGAGAATTTCCCCAATTTGGTGAAAGAAATAAACTTCCAGGAAGTCCAGGAAGTCCAGGAAGCTCAGAGAGTCCCAAAGAAGTTGGACCCAAGGAAGCACCCACCAAAGCACATCATAATTACATTACCCAAGATGAAAGATAAGGAGGCAATCTTAAAAGCAGCAAGAGTAAGGGAGACAGTTGTCTACAAAGGCATTCCCAAGACTCTCAGTTGATTTCTCAAAAGAAACCTTACAAGCAAGAAGGGACTGGAAAGAAGTATTCAAAGTCATGAAAGGCAAGGACCTACATCCAAGATTATTCTATGCAGCAAAGCTATCATTTAGAATGGGAGGGCAGATAAAGTGCTTTCCAGATAAGGTCAAGTTAAAGGAGTTCATCATCATCAAGCCCTCATTATATAAAATGTTAAAGGGACTTATCTAAGAAAAAGAAGGTGATCAAAACTATGAACAGTAAAATGACAAGAAACTCACAATTATTAACAACTGAATCTAAAAGAAAAAAGAAAAGCAAACTAAGCAAACACCTAGGACAGGAACAGAAGCACAGAAATGGAGATGACATGGAGGGTTGTCAGTGGGGAGACAAAGAGGGAGAATGGGGGAAAAGGTGCAGGGAATAAGAAGCATACATGGTAGGTATGAAATAGACAGGGGGAGGTTAAGAATAGTATGGGAAAAGGAGAAACCAAAGAACTTACATGTATAACCCATGGACATGAACTAAGATGAGGTAAATGCTGGTGGGGTGCAGGGCAGAGGGGAATAAAGGGGAGAAAAAAATGGGACAACTGTAATAGCATAATCAATAAAATATACTTAAAAAAAAGAGAAATACATCTCAAAAATACTTTTTTTGTCTTCTGGTCAAGATGGCAGCATTGGTAAACACAGCTCACCTCCTCACACCACCACATCAAAATTACAACTAAACTAGTGAACAACCATCACTCAGAACTGGCATAATTACAGGAGAATGGAAGCCTGACAGCTACATAATTAAAGAAACCACATCCATCCTGATTGGTAGAAGAGGTGGAGATACGGAACAGACTGGTCCCACATACACGTGTGGTAAATAAAAATTCAGGAGGGATATCATGGGAGCAAGGAGTCCCAGTCCCACACCAGGCCCCTAGCCAAGACTTCCAGTGCCAGGAAGATAAGTCCTCACAATTTCTGGCTGCAAAAGCCAGCAGGGATTGATCAGTGAAGAAACTCCCGGAGCCCCAAGAAGTTCCTCTTAAAGAACACATGAACTTACTCAGACTCACCTATCTGAGCTCCAGCATCGGGGAAGCAGGTTGAAAGGCCCTTTTGCATACAGGAAGAAACTGAAGTGTCTGGCATCAAGGTGAGAGCTGAGGGACAGCTTTCTTTCAGACAGAAAGGCAGGCAAAGCCATAGAGCTGGCAGGGAGGTGCCATATCTGTGACTCCATTAATTTAGCTAACCCAGTTTGCCCCACCCTAGAGATGGCCTGAGGCTCTGTCCCACCCAATTTATAGCTGTTAACAGGCCTTTTCCATATGAATGGATGGTCTTGGCTCAAGCTTTGCAACTTCCTGAAAATGTTCAAAAAAGAAACAGCTGCCTCAGTGAGCCCCCAGCCACCATACCTCCCACTATGTGGCCCCAGGCACAGCACTAGCAGCAGCCAGCTTAGATTCACAGCTTAGCTTTGCCTGGAAATATCCAAGCCCAGATGAGTACCAACCATCTCAGATTGCTTTGTAGCTCAGGCAGGGTGGCCCCAAGCAAAACACAGGTAGGGACTGACTTTGGCCTGCACACTCGGGAACTCTAGAAGCTGTACACTCAGTGGCCAGCTACAGACCACGTCGGAGGACCACCATTCTGCACCTGTACAGGTGATCCTCCACCGAGGGCAGCGGTTGGTGGTCAGTTGTTACAGCCAGTCCTTGCAACTGACTAGCCTGGGTAAATCCCTGTTATTAACCTATCAGTAGCAATCAATGCTTGACTACAAGAGAAAGGTGTACTCACCACACATGAAGGGCACACCTTGAGTACCTGGCTTGGGTGGTAGGGGAGGCTATGCCACTGGACCCCACAGGACACCTACATTAGGCCATGCTATCAAGACAGGAGTCAAGCAGCTCTACCTAACATATAGAAACAAACAGGCAGGCAGCCAAAATGTAAAGACAAAGAAACATGGCCCAAATGAAAGAACAGATCAAAACTCCAGAAAAAGAGCTCAATGAAATTATTGCAAAGAAAATAAAAATTGAACTGAACAAAGTTAAATAGGTGGGAAAATTTCTTTCAAGACAACTGCAATGTGCAAGAGCGGTCCCAAAACAGTCTGCGCTCAACTCCACTGAAACAAAAGTCAGCGGGGTTTTGAAGAACGTTTAAAGGCTGTTTGCGCTTCCTAGTTGACCCCAAAGAATAGTGGACTATCGCATATCTTCAAGATGGAAGGTGGCTTTGCAACTGGAGCGAGGTTCCCCCCCGGCAAAATCTAGGCTCCTCCCTTCCCACAAAGACTGGGATTTAGAGGTGTTATCTTCCTGGATGATGACATCTTGAAAGGATAGCTTGGCAGTCCTTGAAAAAAATTGCTGGGTTGTAAAACTGGTAAGAGACTTTTAAAACGGCTTACACCTGAAAGAGGCATTTTTACAATTACAGGTTTTGTAAAGTAAGTGTTCAAGAAAAGGGAGGCTAGGAATTCTCTTTTTATCTGCTTTCAGTTTCTTGCTTTCTCTCTTCTGCTGCCTCCCTCATGATGTGAATGTTGGTATGCTGAAATTGTTCCAGAGGCTCTTTACATTACACTCATTTTGGGGGACTCTTTTTTTTTTCTGTTCTGATTGGGTGGTTTTTCTTCCTTGTATTCCAAATAGCTGATTTGATTCTTGGCTTCATCTTCTCCACAATCCTCTGTAAATTATCTTTATTTCGGTTAGCGTATCCTTCCTTTCAGACTGGATCTTTTTTATGGTTTCCACATCCTTCATATGCTGTTGAAATTCTCACTATACAGAAGAATCCCATCTAAAGTTTAGCCAAGCTGAGGAGAACATTAAAGCCTGCTTGGCTAGAGACTTTCAGTAAGTAAGTGAAAGTAATGATAGTTTGGGCCAGACTGGTAGCTGTGGACATGATGAGAAAGAGATGGATTCTAGATACACTTTGAAGGTAGAGGCCAATAATTTGCAGAAGGATTGGACGTGGGGTTCCAAAGAAGGGGAGGACTCAAGGACAATGCCAAGGTCATTCTACATATACCCTCGCATGTGAACAACTGTGCTACCTTGAGCTTTCTGCCTTGGTAAGAAATCCTGTCAAAGGATCCTCATAGTCATAAGGAAGAAATAAAATAATGTTTGCAAATTGCTGAACAGTGTCTATCACTTGTAAGTTTTCAATAATATCTTTGCTAAATTTTGTAGCTGCTTTTTGTTAACTTTTGATGGTATTACAGAAGCGAAATCTAATGTTTATACCTTTTCAGGTAATTTGCTGGATATTAGTAGGGACACTTCTGGAATATCAAAGAATTGCCAATATTTTCTCAGTGTGTTTCTCCTTTCATTGATCTCTCCTGAGACAGATTGTTTCTATACACTTTTTCAGATGTACAGTTAATGCCGGAAACATCCATGTAATTTTATTTTATTTTATTTTTTTTATCAGTGTGTGGTTGCCTTTCATGGGCCCCCTACTGGGCACCTGGCCTGCAACCCAGGCATGTGCCCTGACTGGGAATCGAACCAGCAACCGTTTGGTTCACAGTTCGCCGTGCTCAATCCACTGAGCTACACCAGCCAGGGCCATGTAATTTTATATTTATTGTATTTATTACTTTTTTAGAAATAAGGAAAATCATCTTTAGTAACATCTCGTCATCTAATTTACCTTATCTTCCTTTATTTTCTGTTTGTTTTATTCTATTCCTTTGGGAGATCCTTTTAAGTTTATTCTTCAAATCAATAATTGATTTAATTTAATTTTCCACAGTGTCATTTTTGCCTTTTATTAGGTCACTGGTATAGCATTTTAGGTTGCCTGAGATCATTTCTTACAAGTCTACATTTTCATCTAGTCGTCTTTTCATTTTGTCTTCATTTTGAACATGTTTCTCTGTTTCATAGAAAACCTTCTTGTAGCCTATAGAAATCATCAAGGTTGCTTTGGATTCTGAAATAAATCTTTTGCTGAGATTCACTCTTTGTCAGAATCTTCAAGGAAGACTGTTCCCTTTCCTAAGATGTTCCTTTTTCTAAATCTTACAGAACTTTTTCCAGCATCTCCTTGTTGATTGTTTTCTGCTTATTCCTTCTAGCAGAAGGGAAAGAACTATCTTCTCTTTTTATTTTCCAAACCTATGATTCTAGGATAATTTGTGTTCATATAGAGTATTTTTTAATTTATTTTATTGATTATGCTATTACAGTCGTCCCATTTCTCCCCTCCCCTCTAATACCCCCCACCCCCCATTTCCTGCCCTTTATTTTTTGTCCATGGGTCATACACATAAGTTCCCTGGTCTCCACATTTCCCATACTATTCTCAACCTCCCCCTGCCCATTACCTACCATTTACGCTACCTATTCTCTGTACTTTCTCCTCCTCTCTCTCCCTCCCATTCCCCTGTTGATATCCCTCCCTGACTTATATAAATCCCTTTAACATTTCATATAATAAAGGTTGAGTGATGAAAAACTCTTTCAACTTGACCTTATCTGAGAAGCACTTTATCTGCCCTTCCATTCTAAATGGAAGTTTTACTGGATAGAGTATTCTTGGATATAGGTCCTTGTCTTTCATTACTTGGCATACTTCTTTCCAGCCCCTTCTTGCCTGAAACATCTCTTGAGAAATCAGCTGACAGTATTATGGGAACTCCTTTGTAGGTGAGTGTCCCTTTTCTCTTGCTGCTTCTAGGATTCTCTCCTTATTTTTAATCTTGGGTAATGTCCTTATGATGTGTCTTTGTGTGTTCCTCTTTGGGTCCAATTTCTTTGGGACTCTCTGAGCTTCCTGGACTTCCTGGAAGTCTCCTTCCTTCACCAGCTTAGGGAAGTTCTCTTTCATTACTTGTTCAAATAAGCTTTCAATCCCTTGGTTTTTCTCTTCTCCTTCTGGCAACCCTATGACCCGGATGTTCGGATGTTTACAGATGTCCTGGAGGTTCATAAACCTCTCCTTGTTTTTTTGAATTCTTGTTTCTTCACTCCTTTCTGGTTGAATGTTTCTCTCTTCCTTCTGGTCCACACCATTGATTTGAGTCCTAGTTTCCTTCCCAGCACTATTGGTTCCCTGTACATTTCCCCTCATTTCTCTTAGCATATTCTTCATATTTTCATCTAATTTGCAATCAAATTCAACCAACCCTGTGAGCGTCCTGATAACCAGTGTTTTGAACTGTACATCTGATAGGTTGACTATCTCTTTGTGGCTTAGTTGTATTTTTTCTGGAGTTTTGATCTGCTCTTTCATTTGGGCCACCCTTCCCTTTCTCTGCGCACCTGTTACTTTAAGGGGCAGAGCCTTAGGTGTTCACCAGGGCAGGGTAACCCACGCCGTTGTGTTGTGATCCTCCCTGTGGGGGCGGGGCCTGAGACAGAACAATGGCACTTGCTCTGCTCTCCACCGGCTCCCAGTCACCTCAAGCAACACCCACAAGCAAATTGGGCCCCTCCACACTGGTTCCCAGCTGGGTGGGCCTGTGTAGATCTAAGTCCCT
This sequence comes from Micronycteris hirsuta, assembly GCA_004026765.1. Classification (NCBI taxonomy): domain Eukaryota; kingdom Metazoa; phylum Chordata; class Mammalia; order Chiroptera; family Phyllostomidae; genus Micronycteris; species Micronycteris hirsuta. The sequence continues at coordinate 14,209 of PVJI01020046.1, read as the reverse complement.
GTGGGTCTCTCCAATGAACTCTTCCATGATGCTGGGAGTTCCTCCCGCTGCCGCCTCAACCCCCATAGGTGTTTTCAATTGGTGGTTTGAGGCTTTATTTCCCTGCGGTTGGTGGGCTGCAAGGTCTGCTCCGCTCCCCACCTTTTCCTTCCAGTATATCTACACATTTGAGGGACCGCCCATCCACCAGTCTCGGGCCTCAATGGATCCGGTCGGCCAGCCTCGGGCTTCTCTCGGCGCGCCCACCATGGGTCTCTCCCAGCAGCTGCAGCATTGCCGGTACTGCTCCACAAACTGCCAGCTTGCCTCGTGCTCTCTGCCCAGCTCTGCCCCGTTTACTGATCTGGATGAACGTGTCTTCTTTAACTTCTGGGTTATGGGACTTCCAAACAGTTGGATTTTCGGTCAGATCTGGTTGTTTTTTGTCTTTAAATTGATGTTTTTCCTCTTTGGGTTGTGCAAGGAGGCATAGTGTGTCTACCTATGCTTCTATCTTGGCCGGAAGTCCACATAAAGTATTTATTTAAACCCTTTCTCAAGTCTAAAGCTAAATATAAGTATGCTGTTTTCAGCTATTAGCCCATATCCCAGTGGCCAGTAGGCTTTCTTTCAGTGTAATAATGCTATAAAGTGATGGGTTCCCTCCTAATTCAGTGTCCTGCTCTATAATATGCTAAGAAGATACACCACAGGATCCACAATGCACTACCAACTCTCCCTGCTCTCTTGCAGTGTTCTGCTTAGGAGAATTTTACAAACGGAGATGCAGTGTCCCACAACCAGGTCTCTCGTTTCCTTCATCACTAGGTTTTTTTTAGGAGTTCAGTTTCTGAATACATGTATTAGGAATATTGGCAGAGATGTGACACTCACTGTACATCATCAGGAGACAGTGGACACTGAGGAAGACTGGCCAAGGTCTGTTGAGCATTTTAAAGCCAGTATGCTCACTTATGATCTTTGTCTGAGGGGAGGATACTTGAAGCTGTGTGGAGCTGTCTCTATTTTCCATCTGCTGCTTCCTCTTGGTCCTATCATCTCCCCTGCCACCCACCTAGATCGTGCTCCCTGCCAGAGGTTTTAACTTCTGTGTGGGAGGCTCCTCAGATGTCTAACTATCATCACTGTTTCTTTCACAAATGTTGCCAGAACTGTGTTTGAAAATTTTTCACATCTCTGTTCATCCTTTAACACTTAAAATTCTGAATTAGAGGCTTTTAGTAGAAGAGTAAAATGATAAAATGTGTATTTCAAAAAATTAGTCTGGTAGTGTGCAGGATGGACTGAAACTGATGAGGTCTGTGGTGATTTAGGCACTAATGAGGATGAAAGAGTCACAATAGATTAATATAAGAGAAATTTTAAAAGAAGAATCAAATTTTATAATAAAGCTAAATAAAGGCAAAAGATTAATCAATATAGGGCCAAGTAAATTTTTAAAAATAAAATAGAGAAAAAATTAAGAGTAGAATACTTACATAAAATAGAGAATGCAGTGTGAAAAACAATAAGGAGTCAGTAGCCAAAAATAAAAATAAAAAAACCAGCAGACTTATGAAACATCTAAAGATGTATTGAAGTAACAGACAGTATTACAGGTAAAAACAAATGTAATTCTTGTCACTGGTAGCTGATCTATGGCACACTCCTGCTAGAGAATATGGAGAAGAAAAGCAGGATTGAATCAGCCCAGAACAGATGGCACAGTCACATGGAAAGAAACCTATGAAATATGATCAAAAGAATCGGTTTCTATCTCACATTCAAGATGACCCATTTTTAACCTCAGCCAAGTCATTTAATCTCTCTGAGTTTCAGTGTTCCCTTCTCTGTAAATTTAAGTTAAGATACTAAATCATAATTCGGGGGCACTGACTCTAGAGGCCAGGGTGGAAAAACTGAGACAAGGGTGAACCGGTGCTGTAATGAGAAAGAAACAACAGACTGTTGAAAGGAAAACCAACTGACTCCCTCAATAAATTAAATCCTAGCCTTCCAAAGTTGACAACAAATAATAACATAGATGGAATATCTTCCTGGTAAAACATGGCTGGCCAACGAATCCCTAACTCTTGTCCCCTGGGGCCAGGATAGCGGAAGATTTAGCAAGGGCTAAGAAACTCCATGGTAAGAGTCAGGGATTTTGGTCCAGCTATCTAATCTCACCTGGAGATTCCCTCTTCATTGCTAATTTCAGAGTCTTAGTATTCAGTTGTATTTTTAAAATCTACAGTTTCCCTTACAGTTATGCTCCCTACCGCTAAGCCATCACTATCCTGAGAAAATTAATCATTTGAATGTACGGAATGGTAGTGTAGGTATGACACAGGTAATATTGAAGAGCTGTTTTCCCTGCCTTCCAGGAGTTCAGTTCCTAACAGAAAAGATGATGACTCTGCTGTAAGTGAGAACAAGAAATTATATAGCAGTGTTTTGAATAAAATATTTGAACAGGTACAGAACTGGTACTATTTATTGTGTCTACCATTTGTTTCAAAATGTTTGATTATGCCATTCTGAGCTACCCTGCATTCATTTTCTAAATCACAGCCTTGTAATTGACTATCAATGATGCTAAACATTCTTTTTTTATTTTTAAGTATATTTTAGTGATTATGCTATTACAGTTATCCCAATTTATTCCCCTTTGTTCCCCTCCATCTTGTACCCTCCATTCCCTCCAGCAATCCCCTCTTTAGTTCATGTCCATGGGTCATGCATATAAATTCTTTGATTCTACATTTCCCATTCTGCTCGTTACATCCCCCTGTCTATTCTGTACCTATCAATTTGTACTTCTTTTTTTTTTAAAGATTTTATTTATTTATTTTTAGAGAGAGGGAAAGGGAGGGAGACAGAGAGGGAGAGAAACAACAATGTATGGTTGCTCCTCACATGGCCCTCACGGGGACCTGGCCCACAACCCAGGCATGTGCCCTGACTGGGAATCAAACCAGGACCCTCTGGTTCCTAGCCCGCGCTCAATCCACTGAGCTACACCAGCCAGGCCCAATTTGTACTTCTTAATCCTTACATCTTTTCCCTGAATCTCTCCCTTCCACCTCCCAATTGATAACCCTCCAAATAATCTCCATGTCTATGGTTCTGTTTCTGTTCTGTTTGTTTTCTTAGTTTGCTTTTTAGACTCCATTGTTGATAGTTGTGAATTTATTAACCTTTTAATGTTCATAGTTTTGATCTTTTTCTTTTTCTTAAATACGTCCCTTTAACATTTCATGTAATAATGGCCTGATGATGATGAAGTCCTTTAGCTTTACCTTGTCTTGGAAGCACTTTATCTGCCTTTCAATTCTAAATGGTATCTTTGCTGGATAGAGTAATCTAGGTTGTAGGTCCTTGCTTTCCATCACTTTGGATACTTCTTGCCAGTCCCTTCTTGCCTACAAAGTTTCTTTTGAGAAGTCAGCTGACAGTCTTATGTGTACTCCTTTGTAGGTAACTTTCTGCTTTTCTTTTGCTGCCTTTAAAATTCTTTATCTTTAACTTTTGTCATTTTAATTATGATGTATCTTGGTATGGTCCTCTTTGGGTCCATCTTGTTTGAGACTCTCTGTGTTCCTTGGATTTGTATGTCTATTTCCTTCACCAAATTAGGGAAGTTTTCTTTCATTAATTTTTCAAATAAGTTTCTAATTTCTTGCTCTTTCTTTTCTCCTTCCAGCGTGCCTATGATTCAAATGTTGGTACGTTTGAAAGTGTCCCAGAGGCTCCATGGCCTATCCTTATTTTTTTGGATTCTTTTTTCTTCTTGTTGTTCTGATTGAATATTTCCTTCTTCCTTGTGTTCCAAATCATTGATTTGATTCTTGGCTTCATCCACTCCATTGCTGATTCCCTGTAATTTTTTCTTGATTTAACTTGGCTAACCTTCATTTCTGCCTGGGTCTTTTTTATGCTGTTGAACTACCCAATGAGTTCCTTGAGCATTCTAATAACCAGTGTTTTGAACTCTGCATCTGATAGATTGCTTATCTCCATTTTGTTTAGTTCTTTTTCTGGAGTTTTGTTCCTTTCTTTCATTTGGGCCAAATTTCTTTGTCTCCTTATTTTGGCAGCGTCTCTGTGTTTGTTTCTATGTATTAGATGGAGCTGCTTTTACTCCCTGCCTTAGTAGTGTGGCCTATTGTAGAAAAGCACATCAGTAAGTTGGATGGGTAGGAGCCTTAGGGTATTGCCACAGTGGAACAACATGTGTCAACCAGGTTAATGGATCTCTGATATGGTGTTGTGCTCTGTAGCTCTGTGTGAGGAAGGGCTCAGAAAGCGGAAAATGCTGCTGCCTGGCCTCTGGAATTTTGTCTGGGAGGGAGCTGTCCCCCAGGCACTCACCTTGATGCCAGACACTCCAATTTCTACCTGTATGCCACTGGTTCCCTTCCAGCTGCTGCCCTGGTGCTGACGCTCAGAGGGAGTGAGTCTGCATAAATCCTAAGTCCATTGCAGGCCTTTTAAGAGGAGACTCCTGAGAATCTCACAGTTTCTTCCACTGCCCCAACCCCTACTGGTTTTTACAGCCAGAAGTTATAGGAACTTATCTTCCTGGCACTGGAACCCTGGGCTGAGTGGTCTGGAGTGGGGCTCGGATCCCTCACTTGAGTTATCCCTTCTGATTTTTATCTACCACATGTGGGTGTGGGGCCATCTGCTCCACATCTCTGGGTCTCCATGCCTCTTTGTGCATCTCCACCCGTCCTACCCATAGGGATGAATGTGGCTTCTTTAAGTCCTTTGTTGTCAGACTTGATTTTCTGATGATTCTGGATATTTGTTTTGTAGTCTAGTTGTAATTTTTGCTGCGGTTGTGCAAGGAGGTGAGCTGTGATGCTAAACATTCTGATAACAGTGCTTTCATATAAACCAAATAAATCTTCTCAGGGATACTCATTATATACAAAATTATGATATTGGAAATACTACAAAAACAGTAAATGCATGGTACTTACTTGAGTGCATTGTATCTCCTTTAACAGCATATCCCTATAGCAGGGGTTATAGAAAAAAAATTTCAAGAAAAGGAATTCTATCACTATTAATCGAGGAAGTTATTTTGCAAGGAGGAAAATTATAAACTACTTACTGGTCTATATCACACTGGTTCTATTAGGGCTGAGATATTGTCAGTAGGTCAAATTTGCAAAGACAATGACAAAAACCTGAATAGTAGCATGATTTAAGTTTTAGTTGTCCTTAGTAAACAGCCATATTTTTCTCATTTAATTATTATTACAAATCCATCCAATTTATAGCATAGTGGGTATTGGAAGAAAGGGGTAGAAAGAAAGAATTGAATGAGTTAGATCAAATCATCCCAGATTTAGTAGATAATCTAAAAATAGAGTAACTATAGAACGTATCATGCATACCAAGAAACTTCTGAGAGTGAAGGGGATGACAGTAATAATTCAAAACAATAGGCATAAAGTGGGACTGTGCTGGGCAAGCAGGACAAATCTTCACCCTATCTTTGAATATTGAACAATATTTACCCAAAAAGTGAGAAAATTTTATTTTTATCACCTCTCCTCTTAAAATTCCAGATAACTCATATCTTACTATTTCTACAAATTTAATAATAGAATTTAGTCCATTATATTTAGATTTGATGATTGTAACACATTTAATGAGATTGATCTTTTCAGTGTGGTATGAACAAGATAACTGTCATCAAAATTAAGCACAGCCCATCTTTACAAATGATACTTCTACAAGCTTTTCAGCATTTTCGAAAGCTAATATCCCTGCCAGTGAATGTAATACTGAAGATTGGTACAGCACTTGAAAAGTATAATTATAGTTGTTAAATGCCATCAAATCTGAGCTAGGGAGGTGAGTAATCTTGGGAATGCAGATGCTGTTAATGTGATAGAACTGAGATGTAAATTTTTTTAAAAATACAGATGGTACATCAGAAGAAAGTCAAATTCAAAGGCAGATGTGATTCTCCTCAATAAACATACACACACACACGCACTCATTACTAAGTGACTTTCTGAAGTTATTAAAGAAGTGCTTACCCTTTCAGATAGAAATGGAATAAAAAACAGAAAGAGTGGCCGAATTTCCAGAGCAGAGCTTCCCAACATATTTTCTACAGGATACTAATCACTTAAGGATGCATTGTTAAAAAAAGTTGTGCACACTGAAGAAATAACTACATGTCCCAACTTTCTCCAAGAAATTTACATTATAGATTTGTGTTGTAAGTACCTCTCAAATTCTGCAAAGAAGAAACCCGTTTCATGTTGTTTAGCTCTGTATTTATGAAAGTTATTTGAACATACAATGCTGAATTCAGGTTTTGTAGAGCCTGAATCTTTTATAGTTTGAGACTCCTCTTTATAAAAAAAAATTTAAAAATAAATAAATAAATAAGTTGGGGACATAGTATATATTTATTTAGAAATCACTTTAAACTTCTTAGAGATTTGTATCTCTTCTTCTGAGCTTTCTGTGGGCAATATACTAGAAATGCTTCCTTAGAAATGTCCTAGTGGTAACCTTTCTTCCCCTTGCAACGAGCACACTGAACAGACCTTAGCAATTCTCCAACCTCTCACTGGTGTGTAGAAGTGAAGGGTCCTGACGTTTAAGCTTCATTACCTTAGTAGTAAACTCTGTGCCAAGGTAACCCTTTTAATTTGGCTGAAATAATGGTTTCAGGAGCACACTCTAGAAAATACCAATATATAAAGTTTTACTCTAGCTCCATGCCTTAGAGAGTGGAAACTAACATATCAGATAGTTATGGTGTTATGGAGAAAATCAATTTAGGGAAGAGATAGAGAGTGCCAAGGAGGAGACAGCAATTTAAAAGGTGGTGGTCATGGAAGGCCTCGTTGAGAGAGCGAATTTGAGCAGAGGTCTGAAGGACATGAGGGGCTCTCCAACCTCCGGTATTAGAGCAGAACATTCTGCTCTGCTGAGGAGCTTTGCTCTGACTGTGGAGCAGAGATCTGGGGCAGAAGACAGAGCACATAGGGAGAATAGAGCTTTTTATTTAGATGGAAGAAATTAATAGATGTTTGAATGCTAATGGGATTGTTTTGGTAGTGAGGGGATAATTTATTATGTAAGAGACAGGGGGAAATTGCTGGATGATATTGGAAGAGCTGGCCTTGGGAGCTCAGCATATGTGGCTCAGAGAGACGGCAGATTTATGCACAGAGATGAAGGGATTTGTGTTTGTTTGGGAGCATGAGGAAGGTTTCTTCTGATTTCACAGGAGGCAGACTGCTCTGCAGACTCACAGATGGGTGGGTAGACCACATCTTTGTGGGCAGAAAAGGGAGCCTCTTCCTTTAGGAAGACACCGCTCTGCACTGGAGCACAGGGCTGGTGGAGCAGGGTTCAGTCTGCATTGCCACCCCACTCATGCCCTCAGCTGGGCAACGCACAGCTGTTCAATTGTACGCAATGGCCCTGCCGAACTGAAAATATAAACTTCCATTTTTCAGTTCCAAGAAACACTTTGAATCGTGCTGAGGTAAAAGATAATAATGCAAAGGTAATCTTTCCATTTTATTTTGGGGCAACACCCCACCCCTTGGCCAATTAAATGAAAACAACTCCACACAAGCTCCTTAAATTTTTAAAAATCAAAGGAAAATAGTAAAACCACAACAAAAACAACAAGAAAAAATCACATAGAAGAAAAATGAAGAATATACTGTTGACGTAAGAAACATCCAAACCTATAGAGAATTTTTATGAGTTTATTTGAGCCAAAACTGACAACAATTGCCAGGAAACAAGACCTCAGTAACTATGGAGAATGACAATTGTTCAGTTTTTTAATGCATTTTAAAGTAAGGAAGTGATGTAAGGAAGATGGCATGAAAGTGGGAGAAAGCAAGGCAGATATTGAATTATAGGATAGTTAATAGATTCTGTGCTCTCTTGAGGGTGGTTAGGCCTTATTTCAAAGGTGTGTTTACCTCAATGCACAGGAACAATGGAAGGGCTGCTTAAGGCAAAGACAAACCTTTTACTAAAAAGGTTATACGCCTGGGGTGTGACTATCCACCATGAAATGTCTGCTTACGAATTTATGATCAGATCACCCTCTGAGGTTACTTTCTATAGAATCTTTTTTGTCCACAGTACATTCGAAAATTTACTTCTACAAGTAAAAGAATATTTTAGACAACAATTCTTTTACATTATCAAGTAAATTTAAAAAATTACAGAAGCTGCACTGGAAAGACAACATACTGGGAAGAAAAAAGTATCAATGTGATAAAAATAATCGTAACAGTATTATAAGCAATAAGTAGTAGAAGTTACATGCAGAGAATTAAATTCATGATGAGAAGAATATCTAAAAATTAATCAATAAAATTATATATCTCGATAACATTAATGATTCACCAGTAATTCAAAGTCAAAGACAATCTGGTACGGTTATTGGGCATTGTAAAGTATACATTTAACTTTTGTGTTTGTGAACTCAAAGTGAAACAAATCAACAGTTATGTCCATCTTCTGAAGCAGTATTTGTCTGAAGGGAGTAGACATGAAGAAGACAGAAGCTGTTTGCGCCCATCCCAGTGCAAGATTCTATCACATGAGTGCAGTGGAGGAAGAGAGGGGCAGATGGTGGAAGTTATTTTCAAGGAGTGATTATAATAGTGGGCCATGCAATCTAACTGGAATTAAAAAAGGGAAAGAAGTAGTTGATGAACTTGGAAAATAATACAGGGATCACTGGATAGGAAGTGATAATGAGGTCTAAGAAATATAGCAGGTAGGTCACTAAAGCCAGTGTTTCAGGAAAATAGATGATCTGAGTGGGGTATTAGAAACGGAGAACTGGGAGGTTGCATACCTGCTGCTAATGACTAGAAAATGCTGGGAGCTCCTGGTAGAGCCTCTGTCCAGTTTTCCCCAGTGCAGCGATCCTATCAGGATCTTCTTAGAAAGTGTCCATTATGGTATAGTCCACAGAATAGCAGACCTGGGTAATATCTGTAAAAATAAACACAAAGTATTTCTGTAGTGTGAACAGCAATCCCTCAGTGGAAAATCAAATATTTGGTAAGCACCTATCCAGAACAAGACACAGAATCAGGTGCTAAGTATACAGTAGTCACCAAGAAAGAGATTGCCCTTGTTCCTAAGGAGCTTATATTTGAGTTAGGAGACTCATTTAAACCACACACACACACACACACACACACACACACACACACACACACACACATCGAGCTAGGTGCTGTAAAACAAAGTATAGGAGAGGAACTTGATCCCATGGTAGGAAGAATAGCCTCAGGCATTTAAGCCGAGACTTAAACATGAGTAGAAGTTAAGAGCTAAAAAAGAAAAAAAGGGTTTTAGGCAAAGAAAACTTCAAGGAAAATATTTTGTTTTCTTTAAATAGTAACTACACCTCAAGGCAAATAAGCCTGGAAGTAAAAATCAGGGTGTTAACATTAATTTCACTCTGACTCTGCCGCAATGTCATAAAAAGCTGCTTATTGGGTTTCAATTTTTAATTTAAGCTGTAAAAATTATAGAGCAGAATGTAAGTATAATCCTTCCCAAAATAAACATAGATCCTGGCAGTTGAGAAATGGAGGGGAGAAGGAAGGGATGAAGCCATATAGAAAATGAAAATTCTCCATCTTACCTAGTGAACCAATACCTTAAACTGATTAATCAAGAAATAAAGATGTACACTTCAGGAGTAAAGACAAAGAAAAAAACCTGCCAAATACATGTAAGAGAACACTGACCAAATACCAAAAACAGGCATAAATAATCCCCAAAGGTAAACACTATAGACCAAATCACTTCAAATTATAAATGTAAAAACATTAAAGCAGTCATCAACAGAATAAAGACTATTCCAAATAAATAATGCAACTATAATTCAACATAGTACTAGAAGTCCTAGCCAGAACAATTAAGCAAGAATAAAGAATAAAAGGGATCCAAATTGGGAATGAAGAACTAAAACTTTCACTTTTTGCAGATGATATGATTCTATATGATTCTGGAAAACCCATACTCCACCAAAAGACTATTAGAAACAATAAACAAATACAGCAATATTGTAGAATACAAAATCAATATACAAAAATCCATTGCATTCTTCTGTATTGTCAATGAAATATCTGAAATAGAAATGAGGAAAATAATCCCACTTACTATTGCAACAAAAAGTATAAAATACATGGAAATAAACTTAACAAAGAAGGTAAAGGACCTCTACACTGAAAACATTGTTGAAAAAAATAGAAGACACAAAGAAATGTAAAGATATTTTGTACTCCTAGATTAGAAGAATTAACAATGTTGAAATGGCATTTTACCTGAAGTAAAATACAGATTTAAAGCAATCCCCATCAAAATCCCAAAGGCACTTTTACTGAGAATAAAAAGAGTCATCAAATTTCTATGAAACAAAAAAGATTCTGGATAGCCAAAAGAAATTATGAGAAAAATGAACAAAGTCAGAGGTATCACACTCCCTGACTTCAAACTATACTACAAAGTTACAATAATCAAAACAGTATGCTATTGGCTGAAAAACAGACACACAGACCAATGAAACAAAACTGAGAGCCCAGAAATAAACCCACACATATTTGGACAACTAATTTTTGACAAAACAACCAAAAACAAACAATGGAGAAAGGGATGTCTCTTTTCAATATATGGTATTGGGAAAACTAAAGAGCCACAGACAAATGAATGCAACTAGACTTTTATTTAACACTATACACAAGTATTAACTCAAAATGGGTTAAAAATGAGCCCTGGCTGGTGTAGCTCAGTGGATTGAGCGCGGGCTGGGAACAAAAGGGTCCCAGTTCGATTCCCAGTCAGGGCATATGCCTGGGTTGCAGGCCAGGTCCCCAGTGAGGGCCATGTGAGAGGCAACCATACATTGTTCTTTCTCCCTCCCTTCTCCTCTCTCTAATAATAAAATAAAAAATCGTTTAAAAAAATGGGTTAAAAATGAGTATAAGACATGAAACAATAAAATATATGGAAGAAAATATAAGCACTAAATTTAATAACCTTGGTTTCAGACAGGTTTTTATAAACTTTGCCACAAAGGAAAGGGAAGTAAATGCAAAAATAAATGACCACTTTGTAACTTATATAAATGTTTAATCACTGGGTTGCACACCCAAAACTAATATTATATTGTACATCAGTTACCATTTTTAAAGTTATAGTTTTAAATAATGAATAAATGAATGGGCCTACATCAAACAGCTTCTGCACAGCAAAAGAAACTACTAACAAAGCAAAAAGGTATCCAACCAAATGGGAGAAAATACTTGCAAATGAGACCTCCAATAAGGGGTTAATATTCAAAATATATAAAGAACTCATACAACTGAACAACAAACAAACAACCCAATTAAAGAATGGATAGAGAACCTGAATAGAAACTTTTCCAAGGGAGACATACAAATACTCAACACATATATAAAATGATACTCAACATCACTAGTCATAATTGAAATGCAAATCAAAACCACAACGAAATACCACCTTACGCTTCTTAAGAACAACTATTAACAATATCACAGGGAATAACAACTGTTGGAGAGGATGTGGAAAGAAGGAAACTCACACACTGCCAATGGGAATGTAAATTGGTGCAGCCACTATAGAGAACAGTATGTGGATTTAGTAAAAGAAAATAAAAATCAAGACTAGAACTACCATATGACCAAGCAATACCTCTTCTGGGTATATACCAGAGAAATTACAAAACACTTATTTCTAACGATACATGTACCCATATGTTCATTGCAGCCTTATTCGCAATAGTGAAGATAAGGAAACAACTTAAGTGACCTTTAACAAATGATCGGATAAAGAAGATGTGATACATATATACAGTGGAATACTAATCAGCCATAAAAATAATGAAGTATTTCCATTTGTGATGACATGGATGTATCTTGAAAGCATTATGCTAAGTGAAATAAGTCAGGTGAAAAACGGCAAGAACCATACACACGATTTCACTTATATAAGGATATAAAAGAAAAAACAACAAAGGAACAAACAAAACAAACAAACAAACAAAAACCAAACTAACAGCTACAGACACTGGAATGGTGGTTACCAGAGGGGAAGGGTGGGAGGATGAAGAAGATAGAGGGGGTTAAAGACATGGTGACAGAAGGAGACTAGACTTCTAGTAGTGAGCACACGGAGTACTCAGATGTCATTTTATAAAATTGTACACCTGAAATTTATATAATGTCATTAAACAATGTCACCCCAACAGCTTTAATTTTAAAAGTTTTTTAAGCATCATGAACAAATTTAAATTAAGAAAAAAAAGAAACATTTGTGCCCTGGCCAAGTGGCTCAGTTGGTTGGAGCATCCTCCCACAAATCTAAAAGGTGATGGATTCATTTCCAGTCAGGGTACATTCCTAGGTCATGGGGTCAGTCCTCAGTAGGGTGCATGCAGGAGACAACCAATTGATGATTCTCTGTCACATGGGTGTTTCTCTCTCTCTCTCTTTCTCCCTTCCTCACTTTCTAAAATCAATAAACATATCCTTGGGTGAGGACTAAAAACTAAATATATGTGTGTATATATATAAGAAAAAAGAAACATTTGTAACAAATGCTTTAGATGAATTTTCAAAATTTCTTACATACAAATCATAATTATGAATTAAAAGACAAATGTTTCAATGTCTACACAGAGTAAGAAAAAGCTGACATACAGAAAGCAATAAAAATGTACTACTTTATTAGTAATTTAAATGACAATAAAATTAGATAACAAATGTCAAAAAGTTTGACAACAGTGGGTGTTGGTAAAGATTTTAGAAACATCATACATTATTTCTGAAAGTATAAGTCAGTAAACATTTCTGGGGATGAATATGAACACAGATTCAAATTTTTAAATATAGATAACCCCAGATGTAGAACTGCATATTTTAGAAAACTATTGTAAATAAAATAATAGGTAAATTGTGTAAGTATACAGAAACTAGGAAATTTGTTAGTACAGTTTACAATAGTGAATAATCAGAAATATCCCAAAAATCTAGCAATAAAGTTATGGTATAATGAATTATGTACCACAAAGCAGTTACAAATGTTAATATAAATCATTTATTTACTACCATAGAGATGTCTACAACACATTGTTAAGGAAAATTTCAGGTTAAGTTTGTATACCTATGCTGATATGTGAATGCAAGTAAATACCATTATTTATCTCAGTAGTAAACTGACACATTAATTTATTGTTCCAGCAACTATACACAGTACCTCTTGGCTTCCTATCTTATAATTATGATAGCTGCACCTCTGACTTTCTTTTACCTTTTCCCCTCTTACCACCTCTCTACTTCTGTCACTTATAATTTTAATTTTACTTCATCAAGTATGACAATATTTATGTTTTGTTTTGTAACTACAACCAATCACTCCACACTTCGTCTTTACTGAAAAACAATAGTGCTTGTATCGTTATGCCTTTGTAATTACAGGCTCCGCTGTGAACAATAATTCAAAGTCATAAAACTGCAAACACTATAACATATATTACTGTTTTTCCTGGAATGTCAAATAGTTTTTTAAATTGATTCCTTTTCTTCTTGCACCCTTACCATACACTTAGTTTCTTTGGAAACACTCTTTTACACCATCTCCTAGGAACTCCCTCCTTCCCCCACACAGAATTCCCTGCTGGCACCTTTGGGCCTTGCGCTCCGTCTTGGACAGCTACTCCCTGGACGTGCCGGACCATGCTTCTAAAGCTTCCAGTCTCCGCTCTTCTCGATTCCATCACCTCTTTCTGGGTGCCATGTCTTTACTATGCTTATTTTTTGGAATATGTCTTCAGTTAACTTCCTTAGGAAAGTACTTAGGAAGTAAAGTTTACAAATCCGTGAAGGTATGTTTTTACTCAGCTCTCAGATTTTATTTATTCTTTGGATATTTTTAATATATTTTTATCTTCATAATTTTGAAAGCATTTCTATTGAAAGACAATATAAAATGGACAGTGTCCAGCCTACATATAAAAATAGAGCTCTGACCAACACTGCAGCAACCAGCCTAGGAAACCAACCCATTTGCTACAGTAACCAGCCCAGTGAACCAGCCAGCACCTAAGAAGTCAGATCAGTATCTCGGGCCAGGAAGATCAAACAATCTCCGATGAAATTGGCCCAGAATGGCCAGAAATTGATTA
>PVJI01020045.1:0-29777 GCA_004026765.1 Micronycteris hirsuta | reverse complement strand
TCAAAGGAGACCTTCCAAGCAAGAAGGGGCTGGAGAGAGATATTTCAAATCATGAAGAGCAAGGGACTACAACCAAGAATAATCTATCCAGCAAAACTTTCATTTAGAATGAAAGGGCAGATAAAGTGCTTCTCAGATAAGGTCAAGTTCAAGGAGTACATCATCATGCAGCCTCTACTTTATGAAATGTTAAAAAGTTTCGTATGACGACTCAGGAGAGAAGGCACCAAGGCCAGATCAGCTACCGGGAAATTTAGATCAGCCACAGCCAAGACGCTTGTGAGGTAAGCAAGCAAAATACAACCAGAGAAACAAAATAGAACCAGAGACATTGAAGTTTAGAACATTCTGGCAGTAACCAGAGGGGAAGGGGAAGGGGAGAAGGGGGACAAAGGTATTCAGGAACTGCTATAAAGGACACATGGACAAAACCAAGGGGGAGGGGGGAAGCAAGGGAGGGAGGTGGGTTTGCCTGGGGTGGGGTGGGGGGAGGGTAAATGCGGACAACTGTAATTGAACAACAATAAAATAATTAAAAAAATAATTATTATTGTCATAACATTAAAATCTCAATAAAGACATCTATTATAGCAAAAAATAAATAAATTAATTAATTAATTAATTAAAACCACAATGAAAAGCCACCATAGAGGCATTAGTTTGGTAAAAATAAAGAAGTCTAACAATAAAGTATTTGCAAAGATGTTAAGTAATGGGAAATTTGTACACTACTTGTGTTAATGTAATTTGGTACAACTTTTAAAACAATTTGGTAGGATCTTGTGAAGTTGAAGATATGCACATACTATAAACCAGTAATTTCATTTCTAAATGTATGCCATAGAGAAATCTATACACATATAAATTAGGAAATGTGTATAGGAATGGCCATACCAGCATCATTATTCATAATCAGCCCAAACTGGAATCAACTCAAAATATCCAACAACAATAGAATGAATAAATAAATTGTGGCATATGTATACATTGAAATACCATACAGGAACGAAGATGAATAAACCAACTACATGAAACACCATGGTTTCAACCATAAAATAATGTTTAGTGAAACAAACAAGACACAAAAGTCTACACATGATATTTACATAAGTTCTAAACAGGCAAAATTAAACTATATTTTAAAGGGATGTTTACTTGGCAGAACTGTAAAGACAAGGAAATGATTACGATAAAAGTCAGAATAATAATTACGGTATCTCTGGAGGGAGGGAGTGAGGGAGCTTTGATTGGGAAGAGATACATGATGGAAGGTTTGGGTAGCTAGCTAGCTATGTTTTCTCTCTTCATCTGCATGGTGATTATGTAGTTGCTCACTGTCTAATTATTCAGTAAATTGCATTTATGTATTTTATGTGTTTTTCTGTATTTCATGATTTTAAAAGTTAATAAAAGTATATATGCACACAGTTTAAAAAATCAGGCGAGTGTGCATTGCAGTGTCTGGCTGGATTGACTTTTTTTCCCAGGGCTGGGCATGTGACCAAATCAGAGCCAATGAGACACATTTGCTGAGCCTTCCAGAAAAGAGACATTTACCATTTTTAACTGCCCTTTCCCACTCCAGAACGACCTGGATTTCCTATGTTGACAATTTTTCCTGCATTGGCTAGTCTAGTCTAATCTAGTGTGGTCCAATCTAATGGATTTAATATGAAAGTAATCAATTGAATATTCATTCACCTTGTTCCCAACCTGTGGTCAGCTCTGCAGAACATATAAGACAAGGAAAAAATTTGATCCTTTTTGTTTAATGATCTGACAACCTAATTTTGGAGACAGAACGAAAACACATGAAACAGGTTGTGATAGCTGTGCAGGACTGAAATGCAGCCACACACCTGCCAGCAAAATTCTGCCAGCACCAATGTTCCCAATGTTCACAGCCAGCCTACTGGGAAGAGGGTGTGCTTGTCAGAAAAATATAGATGCTTTAACATGTGAAAACCAAAATTTACTTGAAAGTGGCACCAAAATAAGGAAAATATTAGAAATTAGAGTCTTATGTCTAACCAAAACGAGTGTAAATGTTCATCAAAAGAAATATACTAGACCACTTATATGAGGCACTTAAAGTAATTGAAATCATAGCGACCGAAGGAAGAACTGTGGTTGCCCAAGACTAGGGGGGAGGAAGGAATGGGAGTTACTGTTGAATGAGTATAAGATGAAAAGAGTTATGGAGATGGATTGTAGTGATGGTTGCACAGCATTATGAATGTATTTAATACCATGGAATTGTATGCTTAAAATGGTTAATACAGTAAATTTTATGTTATATGTATTTTAGCACATCAAAATATTGTAAAGAGATACATACTAGAGTGGTCAGAGAAGCTCTACGTATCATAGTCCCCCAACAGACAATGACCCAAGCACCCATGGACCGTAAAGAGGATAGATGCGTGTATATTCACACAGTGACATGCTACATAGCAAGTAGAAAGAACTATTGCTACCTGTAAAAATATGATGTTCAATGAAAGAAGCCAGAGATAACAGAGTACATATGCGTGATTCTACATATATTAAGGGCAAAAATAGGTAAAGACCGATTTGTGCTTTGACAAGTAAAGCTGGTGTGCACTCTGGTGGGAGCGAGGGGAGGTCAGTGACTGGGCGAGGGCATCAGGGGCTCTGGGATACCGGCTGTGCTATTCTTGGTCTAGGTGCTGCGATGTTTAGCCTGAAAAATCAGTGGGCTACACACAATGATGATACGCTTATTTTAGTGTATGTAAACTATCTCAATAAAAAGTTAAAACAACAAGAAACTTAAAAATTAAAAAAAAATTGGTTTCTGTATAACTTCTATTTTATTTTACAGATGTGAAAATTGGGGCTCAGAAAGGTTCGACGATGTTCGTATTGTCACATGGTTGTCAAGAAACAGAACTGAAAATGACCAAGGTGTGGGGGCTGCAAGTTCTGAGCACTTTCGCCTATACCTTGGGGTAATTGCTGGTTATTTCCCTACAACAGTTCACAGGTTTTCAGTTTGTTTAGGTTGTTTTTCAGGAGGAGAGTAGGAGTGGGTGGTGGGAACCAGTGCAGAGGGCGTGGAATCATGAGCAATATATGTAAAGCACCTCACCCAGAGCTTGGACCATAGCAGAGCCTTGGTAAATGCTGTTTCCCTTACACACATCCATCCCCCTTTCCAGGGAAATGACATGGAGAGAATGTTGAAGAGTGCTGGTGGCTATGGAGTGGACACTGTTCACCCCAGGACAGAGTGACCAGGCTGGAGCCTCAGGCTTGTGCTGAAGCCTCCTGTGTCTACCACTAGGGCCAACTGTCCTGGGGGTGGTCATGTGGAGGGAAGACTTCTGAGGCAGACTTAAATTCCTTGCTATTTGTAGGGCAAGTGAAAAGCTGAGTTGGGTAGTCAGAATGTGGGATAGACTCAGTGTAAGAAGATGGGTCCCCACACCTCAGTGAACAAAAAGTGTGTGTGTGTGTGTGTACAGGAAGGTGGGCTCCTTTATGTACTTTCCACTGGCATTCTTGATGGTCACTTATTTCATGTCTTCTGAGCCAGGCTGAGCAGGGTGGATTGTACGCACTGATTCCTACTTAGACTCAAGGTAACCCTGAGCTCTGAGTTCCTCAGCACTCTTAGACACCTGTGTTTCTAGATCTCCAAGCCAGTGTTATCTCTACCCAGAGGGGCAGTTTTCCCTGGGAGTGTCCCCGCCAGTCGTGGATTTCACATCATGACAGCGCCACCTAGTGGCCACATGTAAAAGTTCAGCCCGCCCCACCTCTTCCTATTGGCTCCTGGAGGAATTTAGGGAGGTTCCAGTCACTGCCTTTTACACGCAGCTTCCAGGAGTCCTTGATCCCTCGGCTGCCAGTGCTGCACAACTCAGCCTTTAATCACATCCTGTCCTAGGTTGCCCTCCGTTTCATGTGTAGTCATTTAAAATCATTTTGTCTACCCAATCAGACTAAGGTTTTGAGGTTAGGACTATTAGAATCACATATTTTTAGACTTGGATGGGAATTTTAGGGTCCTCTAATCTGACCCACATGTTTTTCTGATGGAGAATGAAGATGCTGAGGGGTGAGGGGAAATATCTAGCTGCTTACAAGTGAGGTTTGGACCAGAGCCCAGATCTCCTGAACATTCCCAGCCCAGTGCTGTCTGTGGCACTATGCTTTGTCTTTTTGTCAACCACAGTACTTGCACCCAGCTGGCACCTGACACACAGTCAGTACTCCATACATACTGCTTGATTGACAGATGATCATCTTCACCACTCTGCTTGCCACGAAAGTGAATTTTCAATTGTCATCTGGGCCATCTCCCACTTCTGTGCCTCTTGAGAGTTCTGATCAATTAAAGGGGCCACTCTTGCCATAGTTCGCCATTGTCTTTTCCCATTAAAGGATATATATACAGTGTGGATTTGAGGGAAGAGAAAATGAAGAGGAGATGCATAATTTAAAATAAAAGTCCCTGCCCTGGCTGGTGTGGCTCAGTGGATTGAGCACGGGCCTGTGAACCAAAGCGTTGCCAGTTTGATTCCCAGTCAGGGCACATGCCTGGGTTGCAGGCCAGGTCCCCAGTTGGGGGCACATGAGAGGCAACCACACATTGATGCTTCTCTCCCCCTCTTTCTTCCTTCCTTCCACTCTGTCTAAAAATAAATAAATAAAATCTTAAAAAATAAAAATAAAATAGAAGTCCCAATCCCAGCATCCCTTCAAACCAAGAGGCTACAGTAGGCTTCATAGGCTCCAGCATAGTGCTTCTCTAACTTTCAGGTGTATCTAAATCTCCTGGGAAACCTTGTTAAAACACATTCTAATTCAGTAGTAGGTCTGGGGTGGGACCTGAGATTCTGCATTTCTACAAGCTCCTAGATGCTGCCAGTGTTGCCCTTTGAGGGGCAAGGATTCAGGTAACTACCCTGACCCAGCCCAGGGCTTCTGAGCGGGGTGGTACTCCAAGCTGAGCCTTTCCCTCCACCTCAGCTCTGTTGTTATCCCTCTGACCTTGGCCTCAGGGGGAAAGGAAAGGAGCTGAAGCAACTGTGAGCACTGCGGGCACTCCAGTGAGTTATTCTCTTTCTTTACGTCATGCCTCACTCCGCCCACAGATCCTGCCCTCAGACAGTCTGAAGAGAAGGCAAGGTTGAACATGCCCAAACCACTGCCCAGAAAAGGGACGTAGACTTGCCATTGTCCGTTGGCATGCCTGACAGTTTTCCTGAGGCACAACTCTGCTTGGCACCCATTTTATGTCTGGGTGCTATGGTACCCCTGTAAGCCCCAGGGTCCTCTTTTTTATTACAAAATATAGTTTAATTTATATAGTTTAATTATATATATATTTATAGATTATGCATATTTTTGTTTTTACTATTCTTAGACACAGACATATGAAGCCGCCTTCACTCTCAAGTGCTTCAGGTAGGAAAAAATACTCAGGAGTATGATAGGTAAATAGGAAATGAGTTTAAAAAATAAATACAAAGTGACAAAACATTCCCAGTCAGTAGGGAAAGGGCCCTAGGTGCACACCCAATGTTTGTTGTGTCTACAGAGTGGACTCTGCATTGTGTTTGCCACGGACCAGACACTGCTCTAAGCACATACATTGACTCGTACAATCTTCCCATCAACCTTATAAGGCAGATACTACAATCCTGTTTTACAGATGAAGAAACTGAGGCACAAAAAGGCCCCATTACTGGCCCATGGTCACACCTCTAACAAGTGATGAAGCTGAGATTTCAATCGAGAAGTACTCTCAAACACCATTCCATATTGCCTATCAATTTCCTACCAATTTTTTAAATCTAACAATTGAAGGAAATCACTGTTCCTATTGTTATATCACCCTTTTCTTATTCAGTGTACACTGTATCCCCTAGAAAATTCCCATTTACCACACTAGTAAACACCTATGTATTTACGCCCAACTGGGGCTGCATAGGGCTTTGGGTTTTGTGTACCCTGTGAAGCCCAGGATTTCCTTGGAGAACCCCCTTCGCCGTTGACTGGAAGTTAGAGTCTGAAAGAGTTTGGGAGTCATGTCCTTCATCACTGACTCATCAGCCCATCCCACTTGTCTAGCTGGTTGATTTAAGGCAGAAAGCAAAAAGGTGAGGCTGGCTGGCCAACTGAGCAGGGCTGGCCCTATCAGAGTCCACTCTGTAGATGCAATAAACATCGGGTGTGCACCTAGGGCCCTTCCCCTACTGACTGGGAATGTTTTGTCACTTTGTATTACTTTTTAAACTCATTCCCTATTTACCTATCATACCCCTGAGTATTTTTTCCTACCGGAAGCACTCGAGAGTGAAGGCAGCTTCATAATTCTGTGCGCACAGAGGTTTCAGGCTTATGTACCTAGCCCAGCTCTTCCCCTTACTGTGCGACTAACAGCCAGTTATTTGAGCTCTTTTGGACTTCAGTTTCCTCACTGGTAAAGTGGGGATAATAAGAATCTACTTCAAAGGATTGCTGTATAGGAATTTTGCTTTTTATAGGCCCATTAAGGAATAGCTATTGATTAATACAACTTACAAATACATTCCTTCTTAGTGAATGAATATGAGGGAAGGTTGAGATGGCTAACCTGATACCCCAAACCATCAAACAACTTCCTTAACTTAAAAAAATGTACATTTAAAAATTTAGTATTTTAGGTGAGAACCGGGTAAAAAGGAGAACATTAAAGATTGTATGGAAAAGCTCCGTTTTTGATGGATTGTGTTCGACTTCCTCAACTTTATTGGCTTGCTGGGGGGGCAGGCTAACTCAGCACATGATGGTGGGACAAGCCTCTCAAATCCTCTTTTGCCTTGACCCTGACCCAGCTCCAAATTCAAGCCCAAGGCTGTCCACTGGAGACTTCCAGAAAGACAGGATGTTTTTCTTTGGGGGGGTGGGGTGGGGAGAGAAGGGAGCACATGATGTTACTGTATTCTATGAGGAAAGTAAAGTAACTTATTTTGTTCTTGCTTTTGGAGAGAAAACTAAGTTATTGAAGGAACTTAAGGTACTGTGGTAATATAAGTGTGTGTACTCATAGGGCTGACAACTTTTTTGAAAGAAAGAAACAAAGTCTGAAAGCAGAAAATAGTTTTTCTTGTCTCGGAAAGGAAAATAGACATTGAAATAAGATGGTTATTTTTATTGGCCTTTTTTATGATTGTTGTGCCTAATGAATGGAATATGTTCTTGAAAACCAATTTATTCTTCAAATCCAGACACAACTGGTTTACTGATTGTAACATCCCTGTTTTTTTTTTAAATGAATTGTGTTTGACATGTAAAAATAAAATAACATAAAATTAACGTCACACAGGTGCTCAATGCCATGAGCACATGACTCAAGTTTTAAAACTTCTGGGACTGGGTTTTTAATATAATTACAATGGGTCGTAAAGGCAGGTGATAGAAACTAGTTTCCCAAGTTAGGGTGTCTATTTACCGGCTACTGGCATCAATGACACTTTGGAGTAAGATAGTAATCATCTAGGAAGAAATGAGTACTGTTGACTCATTAATCCATGAACTTTGCACTAATTACAGTGCCTCAGTTTCCCTATTTTATAAAACAAAGTTGTCACCTGCCTGCCTCTCTGGAGTGTTTGGAAAACCCAAGGAGATAATAGTCTCTGAGTGCTTTGAAAACATAGAATACATTATAAATGCTAAATAATAATAATAATAAGGAGTCTTTAATAACAGGGGTCCTTTAATAATACTCATCAAGCATAATAACATTACTAACCAGTAGGAACAAGACAAAGTGCGTCTCTGTCTTCTTAATCATTAGTTTGTATCATGGGAAACTGGTGGGGGAATTAGCACGTCATCAGGGTTGGTTATGCTGTCTCTGGAAGCAGAGCCCCTCAGTGACGCAACCTGGTCTGTCCTGGACTCTCCAGCTAACACTTGGTTGCTTTTAGGAAGACATGCGCATGCAATCGGGAGAGGAGGGTTCAGTGGCATCATAGTTCAACTTCTACGCCCAGGGAACATAATTTTAAATTTCCCATCGCTAGCTGGTCGGGGAAAGAAGAAAAGGTACTTTGGGACCCAAGAAAGTTGTAGACAGGAGGTGTGGCCAATGAGCCAGTGTGACCACTCAATCCTGCCACAAGATGGCGACAATCCAGCTGGAAATGCCTGCCGGGGTGGCCCTGCAGGTTTACAGGAGGGGAAGGGCTTCCTTGCTCAGACACAAAGAATGGATCTTTCGAGCTAGAAGAGACATTTGGGTTTTCTCACAGCGGGGATTGGGAACCTTTGCGGGCACGCGGTCTGCCCGGATAAGAAGTAAGAAAGTGCCTTCTTAGCCCCGTGAGCTTCAGCGTCACGGGGCTGAAATGCTTAGGGGATTTTGTGCAAAAACACCAGAGAAATTCCAGGTTTGACTCCTCCCTTTGACCAGAGGCAGTCCAGATGCTTCCCAAATCAGCGACATTCCCGAGATTCCGGGATTCCGGCAAGGGGAGCGGGTGCCTCCCGGGGCGGGGCGCGTTCTGTCCAGCAGTTCGCCAGCCATCCTGCGTTCTGGAACCTTGTGGGCAAGCGGTTTAGATCGGGGCTGGGCAGGGCGAACCCCTCCTGCCCAACCCCTGACGCCCCATTAGCTTTGGGGCTCAGGATCCCAGACCTGAGCACCCGAGAAGGTTGCGCTCGCTCGTAGGCTTTGAATCCAAGCCGCAGCCATGAAGGTGCTCCTTCCCCTCCCGCTGCACATTTTGCCTGGGAAAAAGTCCGCAGGCCAATTCAGGCTCGGGCACAGGGTATGTCTTTGTTCTCTTTTGTTTCGTTTTGAATGTAAGGAACTGCCACACCCACGTTTGTTGCTTTGAAACGGAGTGCTATTAGGAAACACACAGAGATCCCAAGTGCGATGTATGAAACTCTCCTGGGCTGCAGAGCCTGGGCCTGGGCAGTCTGACCTCCATCTTACAACTCTAGGCCTGACTGTGGCATCCCTGGGCAGATCCCCATTCCTCCAGCCCAGGCCTGGGCCAGCACTGGGAGCTTGGGAGGGAAGCCCAGAACAATGGGGGTCACTGGCTCCAGCCTGGCCTCACAGCGTGCCACTTACAGCGTGCCACTTATCTGCCTACCCTTCTGGAGTGTGGGGAGGGAGTAATAGTAACAGTGAGCTTCAACGAACGTGTGCCACATGCAATTGCCTTATTTAAGCCTCACACACCATTATTGTCCTATTTTACATATGAGAAAACCAAGGCTTAGAGATGTTGAGTAATTTGCCCAAGGCCCTACAATAGAAATAGTGGGGCTGTGATTTGAATCCAGATCCACATTTCTCCAAAGCACCAGACCTCCTTAAGTGACCCTGGGAGACAACTGGGTCAAGTACAAAGACATGCTTGGTGCTGTGATGGTGCTTACATCCCAGGGCAGGCAATCAAGGCTATTTTAAACTCTTTTTGCCTTTCCATGTGCTCTGTAGAACTGGGCTCGTCTAGCCTGACTTTTTTCCTTCCTTCACAAATGTTTACTGAATGTATATTATACACCAGAGACTTTTCTAGGTACTGCGACATCACAGGGAACAAGTCAGACCACACATACTATGTGAACTTGGGAAAGTTGCTTAATGTACCAGTTATTAAGCTATTGACTCTCACCCCAACCCACCTTTTGTACGTGGCTCTGAAACGTGGTCTCTGGGCCTCTGCAAACCGCCTTTCTCCTTTGCTGCTTCTCCTTGTTAAGCTCAGCCAATAGGGGTGCTAGAGGGAAACTCAAGGCAGAAAGAGGAAGGACACACTCTTCAGGACACTTTTTTCCTTTTCACCCCAGAGACAGCAGTAAGTTCCGGCCTCTGGTCTCCTTCAGCACCCCTTTGTAGTACCTTCATTCCACCTCAAGTGCATCAGCACCAGAGGGACGGCCCCTCTCCTATGCAGCCTAAGCCCCTCCTGTGAGCTCCTAGGTTTCCAAATCCCCACCTTTTCCCTTTGTCTCCCAGTCCTGGATTGATAGCTGCTTTCTCTAGTTTACTACCCCTATGTTACCTCGGTGCCCCCCCTTTTTTTCCAGTTCTCTAGTACCTATAAAGAGTGGTGTGCTGGTAAATATTTAGCAACCAGCTCTCCAGGAAAGCAATAACAAAAGGAAACCTGATTTGTAATGTGTGATTTTCATAATACAAATCATTTACCACGGATAATTGTCCACTACCAACCTGGCACCACTGAACTTCACAGCCTGGTATGAGCAGTCCCAGTACACAAATGCCTGCAACCAACCCCCTATGATAAATTCTCTTTGTTGGAGTACCTAGTTTGCCTTCTGTTTTCATAATTGAGACCTGACTGATAACACTTAAACTTCTGGGCATTGATTTTTTGGCCATAAAATAAAACTATACCATTTCTTCCATCTGAATTTGGCTAGGGTGACAAGAACGGGGTCATCCATGTTACATGTTAATATTGAAGGAGAAAGCCTTTAGAAAGAGCTAAAACAAGGAAGCTAACACAGGCCATATAACAAGAAAGGACACAGACAGATGTGGTTAAGGCCAGAGGGCCACAAGCCCCGAGAAAAATAAATGAACTCCAAAATTACAGTTATGAAGTAAGTCCATGATAAGAGAAAGTAGCAAGAATATTCACCTTGGGAGGGGACAATGAATTAGCCAGTTCTGGGGTACTTTTCCAGGACTTACCCATATCCTGGTACTGTTTTTAAACCACGTATGAATGAGTCATAATACTCAGTTGAGGTAAAATATAACCAGTAACAACAAAATGATTTGTAAACTTGATAATCAGAGGGGGGGAAATGATGAAAATAGAAGGAATGACTGAAAAATAATATGACAAGTTTTTCCCCATAAAGAAACTAGAATATTATATATTCAAATAAAATTTGTTTTTATTTTGTTTTGTTTTGTTTTGATTTTATTTTTAGAGAGAAAAGAAGGGATGGAGAAAGAGATGGAGAGAAATATCCATTAGTTGGCTCTCACACACACACCTCCAATTGAGGACCTGGCCCGCAGCCCTGACTTCATAAAGATTATGATCTAATGGAAGAGGCAGATAAGTTAACTGGCAATTATAACGCACCACGATAGCATGACAGGGGCATACAGGGGATGAGGACCCAGGAAGACTTCCACAGAAGAGACTTTAAAGCTGAGACCTGAATGAAGAATTAGAATTAACCAAGTTAAGAAGGGAATAGCAAGGGCGGAAGAATTAGAGTGATGGGCAGTGGGAGCAGCCTGTACACAGGCATGAAATATGAAAAAGCATATACTTTGGAGGAACTGAAAGTAATGTCCTGTGATTGGAGGCTGAGAATGTTGAAACTGAGGCTGGAGAGCAAGCAAAGGGTAGGTCATGCAGAGCCTTGTAAACCGTACTACAGAGTCTAGGCTACAGAAAGTGGGGACATGAGGAGCAAGGGAAGGTGCACTCACTTCTTGTTTCAGAGCGATCACCCCAGCTGTAAAGTAGAGAGTGGGTTGAGGTTGTTAGGGAGAATGAGGGCAACATTGGAAGTAGATGGTTAAGCTGGAGAGAAAGAATATGGTCTGCACTAGCCTAGAAGCAATGGGAAATGAAAGGAAGTTGATGATTTGAAGAGACATTCAGGAGACTGAACAGACAGGACTGGGAGATTGGCAGATTGGGGGATGGCAGATATAAGAGAGGAAGAGGGAGGAGCTGGGGACAGTGGACACATTTCTTGTTGCACAGTTGAGCTGTACCATTCCCTGAGACAGATAGTGCAGGAGGAGGAGGAGGAGGCTTTGGGGGAGAGGGTTGATAATGACTCTGGTTTTGGGCTCATGAGTCTGAGGCACCTGTGAAATGTGTAAGCAGCAGGCAAAGAGATAAATGGATCATGGGGAACTCAGGAGACTGCCGATGGCTGAATATGTCAACAAAGAGATGATGAATGGAATGACTGACATTAGAAGTGATAAAATGAGAAAGAAGCAGAGACAGAAACTGGAACGTATTTAGGGAAGAAACAGAAGAAGAGGATCCAGCAAAGGAAACAGTGAAGACCTGACTGGAACTGTAGAAAACCTAGGAGGGTGGAGTCATCCAAGTAAAAAGAAGAAAGGAGATGAGAAGAAAGGAGTACTCAGTAGGAACCAACTCTTCCAAGAAGCTGAGAAAAACAAGGATTGTATTAATTAGAATCCTTTGGCTGCAGGTAACAGAAACCGACTTGACTTGGTGTAAGAAAAAGGAGAAGACAGATTATAAGGGTACAGGAGTGTCACAAGGACCCAAGAGCAGGAAGGACTGCAGGCAAGAACTTAAAGCTCTTAGCATGCTTGCAGTTTTTCTCTGCATATCTCTTTATGCAGACATCTTTCCTTGACTCATGAAGCTATACAGGAACTGAAAGGTGGTCACCCCAGGGTTTTGAGGGTACAGCTTTTTTGTTGTTGTTGTTGTTAAAAGACTTTCCCAGACTAAACTAGCACATTTCCCAGACTAAACTAGAATTCCAATTTTGAGAGAGGGAAGGAAAGAGGGAGACAGAGAGAGTGGAAAAGAAGGAGAAAAGGAGGGGACGAGAGAAAGGGTGAATGGAGGAAAGAAAGGTAGAGATTGAGGGAGAGAAAGGGGAAGACAGAAGAAATGAGGGAGAAAAATTGATTGCCTAGAATAGATATAGGTGTTCACCACTCATCCAATCATCTACGGCCAGAGGGAAAAATCTTAAAGTATAAACTGGGTTCTTAGGGGTCCACCCTGATTGGCAAAGAGGGAAGTTCAAGGAGATATTATGAAATAAGTAAATACCCTAAATTAAGGTTTCTATTACAAGAACTGAAAAATATTCCTTAGATTTTGAAGCTAAAATGTACTTGTTGACCTTGGCAAGAGCAGTTTCTGTGGAATGGTATCAACTGATTTTGGTCTGCAGTGGATGGAGAAGTGGGGGCAGTGCATGGAGACAACTCTCAGTCCACAGTAAAGGGCCTCAGAAAGAGATGGTGTTGGGGTTTTGTTTGTTGGTTTGCCTGTCTGTTTATCCTTGCAAAAATTGAACATATTTATATGCTGATTGGAAACAATCTGTAGAACATAGCAATTATGTTGACATCTTAATGAACATGCAGAATTCCTGACCTTACTCTGAAGATTTGACTTCAGCAGGCTAAGGGGAGAGTCCAGGCACATAATTTTGGGGGCCCAGTGTAAAATGAAAACATAGGGCCTCTTGTTTAAAAAGCAGGAAATGTGCTTTTCTTTCTTCTGTGGTCTCTCCCTCCACCTACATTGTGTTTTTGAGTTATTATTTAATGTTTCACTCCCTCAGGCATGGGGATACTTGTCAGGGAAGTGCAGACCTCATAGTGACCAAATGCCCTGGGCCCTGCAGTTGAAAAAGTGCTCAATATCCTTAGTCATCAAATAAAAGCCACAATTAGATATTACTACTCACCCACCAAAGTGGCTAAAATTAAAAAGACTAACCATACCAAGATTGCCAAGGATGTGTTGGGAGTGTAAATTGGTTCAACCACTTTGGGAACTTTGAAAGTTACTACTACACCTAAACCTACCTTATGACTCTAGATAATTCAACTCTATATAATTACACATGCTCATCAAAAGAGATGTATCAGAATATTCATAGACCTTTATTTACAGTAACCCCAAACTGGAAACCCTCAAATATTTATCAATCAGAAAAGTGAATAAATGTAATTTGGAGTATTCATAGAGTACTACACAGCTAAAAATAAATGAACTGTTCATATAATATCATTCATGATTGATACTCACATTATGTTGAACAAAAGAAGCCAGATACCAAAAATAGTTCTTATCATCTAATTTCATTTATACGAAGTTCAAGAACAAACAAAACTCACAGATGATGGTAGAAATCAGAATTGTGTGTTCTTCTGTAGAGGTATAGACTGAAGCTGGGGACAAGGGAAGCTTCTATATATTGGTCTAGAAGGTGGTTGTGGGTATACACATAAGAAAAATTCTTTAAGCTGAACACTTAAGATTTGTGTACATTACTATATTTAAATTATACTTAAAAATAAATAAAAGAAGACATCCCATTGTTCAGTATAGCTGGAAATGCTGTAACCCTTGATGGAAACTGAGTCAAGGAAGATTCTAGTTTGGGTTGCATTAGATCCTCCCTCTACTGGTAAATCGTGGTGGATACAGATGGTGGGGCATCATAAGACATTATGCAGGTCCTCAGGATCATGAGTCTGGGTGACAAAAAACTGCGTAAACTCACTTGCTGTGTGATATCCTGAATCATGCACCCTCCCTCCGGAAGAAGATGGCGTGGGGGAAGGGCCTTTCCCAGACACCAAAAGGGGCCCTGGAAGCGGTTATGATATTCTTCCATGGTTTCCCTTCTTTTCCGACCTGAGCCGTGCAGGAATGTCTGAAGAGGTGTGGGGATCCTGAAGGTCAGCATGTTAGAATCTGAGGTCTGAGAGCCATTTTTATGAGAGGTGAGTGCTACTGGTCGTTTCTGCTCTTCTTTAGCTCAAGTGCCCAGTCATGCTGTCATGCTGTAGATGGTGACTGTGAGGGTCTGATTGCTAAACATATGAAGTGATTTAAAGAGCCAAATAAACAAACATCAACTCTCATTTAATGCAGAATAAAAATACTGAGAGTTGAATTTCTCCATTGTTTTATGTCTCTTGTCTGTACAGAGTGTGGGGACAATTATGATACAAATTGGGAGTTGGAATGAGGAAAGCAAATGATTGGAGGGACTCTGTTGCTGTTTCCTTTTCTGCTCAGCTGAAACCCTGAAGCTTTCTGTGGCCTGGAGATGAGCAATTCCATCTTTGATCTTAAAACCTCTAAATTAACAACCTCAAGGGAAAGTGGGGAATGGGGAAAACTATGGAGATTCTTTATGAAATACATCTATTCCATGCAGGGTACTTAAGGCAAGGGCGGGGCTGCATATTGGCTGGTACGTTTCCTTAAGCACCTTGTGTCTCCATGAGCAGGCAAACTCACAAATTCGGCCCTGGCTTCCTCCCTAGACTTGACTTTTCTTCTGAATTTTTGAGCTTGCCTAAAATAAAAAATTGTCAGTAAGCAGGCTTAGTCTGCTCAGTCCTTTAAGGAGTGGAGAGTTGGTTCCAGCAGTCATGAAGTCTGGAGAGTGAATATGAATGTTTCCTTTGAGAAGCAATATTAGCCTTAGGTTTGCTTCCAGCATGTGTTTTGGGTTTTCTCCCAGAGGTTTCAGTGAGGAATCTCGGGTCTCAGAGGTGAAAAAAAAAACAACCCTGAATTCTGCAAAATCACAGCAGCTTGGACATTGTGTAGTTAGCTTTGTTGCTATAAACATAATTTTTTTTACCAATTCAAGTGTTTTTGTATTTCCTCTCATGAAAAAAAATGTGGTTTTATATACACATACACACTGAAGGCGGGGGGTTGTGTTCAGAACAAGCTGTTTCTCATTCCATTTGTTTCAAGCAATAACTCAGAGGCTCTGGAGAAAATAAACCATACATAAATAGTAGAAAACAGACTGCATCTTGTTGCTATAGCAACGCCCTACTTATATCACATTAAGCTGATTCATGTCTTTTCTCACCTCACTGTTAATAAATTATAGTGGCTGATGACAATTAAGCTGGCTGAAAGAGTTGGCTTGGACAAGTTGCATATTAATTTGTCATCCAATCTTGAGTAGCCTATAATCTTTTAGGGGGGAAGCTACCTTTTATCTAACAATGTATTTCTTAAATTATTTTATTGTCTTTTTTTTCATGAAAACTATATAGTAAACAAGAGTTTCAGGTTTAGATAGTGGTTGTTTCCTGGCTTCTGTGTAAGGCTGAGGACTTTTATGGAAGGAAAAAATGCACATGAGCAACAGAGTTGGAAAATTCCCTTATATCTTTTCTTGCTCCCTCATTCTCTTCACTCCTCTGGGTTTAGGAGCTTTAAACAATCCTCTATTCTTTTCAGATGCTTTAATTCATAAATATCCTCACATTTACACACACACAAAGTAAGAAAGTTAAAACAGACAAAAAACTTGGTTAAAAGATTGGCAACACACATAACAGGCAATGAATGAATCTTATTAGTAGACCAAAAAGTAAAACAACAAACAAAAAACCTCTTACAAATCAAAGAAAAAGCCAAGCAAACCAACGAACCAATGAACAACCCACTAGAGAATGGCCAGAGGACAGAGAAAAGACAGACCAATACTCAACAAATATCTGAAAATATGGTCAATTTCAATCATGATTAGAGGATTTGAAATAGCAGAGATGCACATTTTTTCCATATTAGGTGAGGAAACATTAAAGAGCTACATGACTTGGAATTGGATATGATGGGGGAAACAGATCCTATTAAACACTGTTTATGGTAGCACACTTCGGCATAACTTTTGTGGAAATAAGTGTGGCTGTACTTAATCACAATTTTAAATGCATATACCCTTTGACCCAGAAGTTCCCCTTCCATGAATTTGTTTATAAATATAGTTGCATAAATGATTAAAGATATTTTCTCAAGGATTTTCATTGCAACATTAATTATAATACAAAACAAAAACAAACAACAAAAAGAAACCCAACGTGGACAGAACTTAAATGCCCATTAATGTCTGGTTAATAAAGTGGATTAATTCATACTACACAGCTGTTTAAAAAGGTAAGAATTAGCACTTACAGAAAGATACTAAGAATAAAACAAGTGAGATTGCCAAGTTTCAGAACTGTATGTATTACATGATCCAATTTATGTTAAGATATAATAAATATATACATATTATTATATAATAGAAAATGCTATTATATACATTGGAAGTTTCTGGAAAGAGCCACACAAGTAATCATTGTTGTTTCTGTGGAGTGGGAATAGAGAGTGAGAAAGGAGGAGATGAAAGGAGTGGGTTGGGAGACACAAGAATTGAGATACTTTAACTTTCACTTTCCATCCTTCTGTACTGTATTAATTTTTTAAAAATATTTTATTTATTTATTTTTAGAGAGAAGGGAAGGGAGGGAGAAAGACAGGGAGAGAAACATCAATGTGTAGTTGTCGCTCGTGTAGCCCCCTCTGGGGGCCTGGCCTGCAACCCAGGCATATGCCCTGACTGGGAATCGAACTGGCAACCTTTTGGTTTGTAGCCCAAGCTCAACCCACTGAGCTAAACCAGCCAGGGCTGTATTAATTTTTTTTTTTAAGATTTTATTTATTTATTTTCAGAGAGAGGAAAAGGGAGGGAGAAAGAGCAATGTATGGTTGCCTCTCACATGGCCCTCACTGGGGACCTGGCCTGCAAACCAGGCATGTGCCCTGACTGGGAATCGAATTGGGACCCTCTGGTTCCCAGCCCGCGCTCAATCCACTGAGCTACACCAGCCGGGCTGTATTAATTTTTTTTAATGTGAAGATATATGACCTTTGTGGTAAAAAGGCTTTAAACAGCATGTGCACACATACATTTATATAGATATATATACATATATTCGACTCTTGTATCTGTACATATACATCTTCATATATATATCTATAAGTGTGTGTGTCTATGTGTGTGTGTTTCATCTCTTTGTCACCATGAAGAGTCAGAAGATACATAAGATAGTTATGCCCACAGTCTAGATGGGAAGACATAAACGTGTGAAAAGGTCATAAAAAAGACAAAGAATATCACAGAACAGAGATTGATCGTGTGCCAATGATTAGCATCTGTAGTGGTCTTCTAGGAGAACACTCCTAGAAGAGGAAGGTCACGATGGCTGCAGTAAATACCGAAGCTAAGGGCATGAACATTGAGCAGCATTTGGGTACAAGATACCCCAAAACATCATAAACAGGACTAGCTTGCTACTGACTAGAGCGCTGTTGGTTCAGCCTTGCAGACAATGACTCACCCTCTGCAAGCCTCCTCTTTGGCTGTAAATGGTATGAGACGTGCTGAAAATCATACCTGTTCTGCCCTTGGAAACTCCCTACCTGCTGGCTATCCAAAGCATTACTGGCTGATTTCTGTTAGGAAATGTCTAAGGCCCTGCAGTAAGGAGAGAAACTGCTTCATATTAGTGTTGATCTTGTGCACAGGTTAAGAACCCAAATGTCCGGTGGTCTTAATCCCTACCACTTGGACCCAGTACTTTCTTTGCAGTACTTTCAGTAATGCAAACTAATCCAAAAAGTTTGCATTAGTGGGAAAAGTTTGCATTAGTGCTTTAGTTACTTTTACCCTTTTAAAGAATCAAGAATAATGGTTAACAGCATGGACTGTAGAGTCCAACTGGATATAAATTCCTGGTGCATTAACTTATAGGTCTGTGTCCTTAGGAAAATAACCCAATCTTTTTGTATCGTGGTTTCTGTTTCTGTAAAATATGGATAATTATAGTATCAGCAACCTTATAGGGTTTTTTGAGGATCAAGCGGCTGAATAACATATAAAGTGGGAAGAATAGTCTCCATATATATAGTAGTTATTCACAATATTACTTATTCTTACCAGGGACAAGAATATCCCAAAGGTTTCCAGAGAGAAAAAACAATCACACAAAACACACTGGGAATAAGAAAATGATGGTGACATATCAGGAGTAACATTGGAAGCCAGAAGAAAAAAGAATAATGCTACAAAATTAATTTCCACTTAGAATGTCATGTCCTGGCAAACTGAGCATGAGGACATAATAAAGATATTTCCAGACATACAAAGTCTCAAAACTTTTCACTCTCAAATTGCCTTTCTCAGGAAGCTTCTTGGCATATATGTTCCATCAAAAAGAAGGACTAATTGGAAATGCAAAGCAGGACACCAGGGAAGGAAAGTACTGAGGGATTCCCAGGCAGAGAGCTGTGCTGCCCACCAGGAAACCAGAGCAGATCTGCCGGAGGAACGTGGGCAGGGAGCGTGCCAACAGGACCGACCGTGTGGGGAACTATACGGAGAGGCGCTCTACAGAGCTATTGGGAGGTGCTGGAAGATTTAGCAATAGGTTCAGGGAAAACTAAACATGGGGAAATGAATAATGACAAGAAAATCAAAGTCTCTTGTAAGAAAGGAAATGTAATAAGCCTATACGACTTGGTTCAGCAATATGCAAGATTTGTAACATAAAAATGACTATAGATTAAAAAGAAAAGATATAACTATTTTTAGAGAATGGAGAAAAGAGTAAAAAGTACTTGAAAGTTAAAATCTTCAGCTACCATAACAGGAAATAAAAGATTATGCATAAATTGATGAGGCAAGTGAGAGCATTTATTATTTGGAAATGTGGTGACAAATAGAAGAAACATCGAGTAGATGCCTTTGGGGGTTGGGGAAGCAGGGGCAGTGACACCAGTGATTGGTGGGTGTTTTGATGTCACTTTTAGGACTATTTGACTTCATAAGCTATATAAATTTTTAAATATTTTGCAAATCTAAGTTTTTGACACTTATGAAATGACATTACTTCATCCTTCATTCGGTGTCTATGAGGCCCGAGCAACTGGTATCTTAAATTCAGGGGATGTGTTGAAAGATTCTGTTCTAGTAAAGTGAGAAGAGTAAAGAAAACATGTTTATTATCATTTAGTTTTATTTAACTTTCTAGATTTAGCCTTCAAGAGGTTGATTAAGTCCTCAACCTTAATCATTGTAAATATTTATTTTATTTAAAATGTGTTTAAGAGCATAGTAAGAGATGTGAAATTTATGTAACTGCAACACTAAAACCAGGATATGGGGAGAAAATATCAATATCACTCAAGATATAGCCCTGGCTGGCGTAGCTCAGTGGATTGAGTGCGAGCTGCGAACCAAAGGGTCACAGGTTCAATTCCCAGTCAGGGCACATGCCTGGGTTGTGGGGCCAGATCCCCAGTGGGGGCCACGTGACAGGCAACCACACACTGATGTTTTTCTCTCTCTCTCTCTCCTTCCCTTCCCCTCTCCAAAAATAAAATAAATAAAAACATTTTTAAAAAATATCACTCAAGATATAGAAATTAAAATCCTAATTAATTACAGGAAATTAAATGCAATAGTATGTTAAAAAGATGAATATGCTTTGAGCAATTAGTATTATTACCAGAATAGAAAGATAGCTAAAAACTAGAAAATATATTAATGTAGTTGGTTGTATGAATAGATTACATGAGAAAAACTATGTGCTTGTTATGATAGGTACAGAAAAGAAATTTGGTAAAATTTAAACTCTATTATTAATCAAAACTCTTAAACTGGAAGTACGTGGAACTTTGTTGACTTGAGATGGGACATTTTTCACACACGAGTAGCAAATACCATGCTCTACAGTGAACCACAAGGGACATTCCTCAATTACTTGGGAAAGGAATTGTTCCATTAAGATTTGGAACAAGACCAGGAAGATCATGGGTGTTATTCAGTATTATTCTGAAGGCCCTTGTCAAAATAATGACATAAGAAAAGGAAGTAGGAGATTCAATTATAGGAAAGAAACGCAGAAAGTTGTTATTTTTGTAGTTGATAGGATTAGCTGTTGAGATAATACAAAAGATTAACTGAAAAACCTAGGATTAATATGAAAAATTAATTAAAAAGTCAGATTACTAGATAACTATTCCCCTACCAATTTTTATACATGACCAATTACAGAATGTAATGAAAAAAATTTCATTCGCAATAGCAACAAATATGATACAGTACCTTTGATAAACAGAAAACACGTCCTCACTTAAAAGTTTCCTGGAAAATGGAGCAAAATATAAACAATTGGTAAATGATTATTTTGTATTATTCTTGCAACTTTAAAAATTATATCAAAATAAAAAGTTACCAAACAATTCAAGAAAGGGGAAAAAGAGAAAGAACAATGCTGAAAGGAAAATGAGCACTCTACATGTGATGGAGACACTGTCTCACATCCCTAAGTAGGTTACAGAAAAAGCTAGGAGTAAAAGGCTGATCCAAGGAGGGCATATCCAAAAGTCCTAAAATGGGAATCATAAAAGTTTCAGGGGAAAAAAAGGAACTGACAATTATGCGATTATGCGATAAACAAAGAAAAAACTTTACTGACCCCCCAAAATGTTTTCATATTAAAAAAGGCTCATGAGCCCTGACCGGTGTGGCTCAGTTGGTTAGGCATCATACTGCTGGGTGAAAGGTCACTGGGTCAGGGCATATGCCTGAGTTGTAGGTTCAGTCCTGGTTAGGGCACATCTGAGAATCAACTGACTGATGTTTCTCTCTCACATCAATGTTTCTCTCCCTCTCTTTCTCCCTTCTTTCCCCCTTCTCTATAAATAGATAAACAAACAAACAAACAAATGGTTTTAAAAGGCTCATGAAGTGGAAGGCAGACTTCAGGAAGAGAAACAGACCTGACTCCATCCTAGTGAAATTTCAAAACCTCAGGAATAAAGAAGAAATCTTACGGCTTTCAGAAATGTGGTTGTCTAAATAAAAAGATAATCAGGCCAGGTTTAGATCTCTCATCTGCATTACTTTAGATATAGTGAAACAACATTTACAGACATTTGAAAGAAAAGGACCATAAATCAAGATTCCTATTCTGAGCCATGTATCATTTATACATGAGAGCAAAAGACTGATTTTTTTCAGACATAACAAAGGCAGAGAAAATACATGGACATATACTCTTACTGAAGAAATTGCTTGGGAAGTGTTTCAAGTATATAAAAATTAAATTCAGAGCAAAGATTTCAAAATAGAGTCAGAAAAAATACATAAGAAACATAAATTAAACACAATTCATAAATAAATCTAAATGGGCGATGCCAATGTGTTTGCGAACTGCTGTGTGAAGATTAAGATTCTTGAAAACAGAAGAAATAAAGAAAGATATAAAAATAATTATAAACTAAAATTCTATATTACTTTAAGAAAAAAAATAGAAATAGAGGTAGGAGAGAGAATGAAAGAAGTAAAAAAAATAAAAGTGTTCAAAGAGTTGCATCTTACTTGTGGAAACCACAGTAACCAGTTGATCAACCCCACAAAATTAAGGAAAGGGAAAAGAGGGACCGTAGCAGATGCAACATAAAATGAAAGCATTAAAACTCATATAAGTGAGTTGAAGTCCCTATAACAAAATAAAGGCTCTTAAATATTTTGTCTAGAAGAAATGTACCAGGAACAAAATGATAAAGGTTGAAAATAAAGGAAAGAGTCAAATAGATCATGCAACCTCAAAGCATTATGGCTCTAAACCTGTCCCCTCCAAAAACTATTTTGAAGTCCTAACCCTCAGGACACACCTTACTTGGCACCTTGGAATGTGAACTTATTTGGAGATAGGTTCTTTTAAGAGGCAATCAAGTCGAAATCAAGTCATTAGGGTAGGTCCCAGGCTGATAGGATTGGAGTCCTTATGAAAATGTAAAATTTAGACACCGACACAGATACACACAGAAGGAAGACAATGTTAAGACAGCCAGGGAAAAAATGACCTTGTGATCAGAGTGCCGCCGCATCTACAAGCCAAGAAATGCCAAGGATTGCTGACAAACACCAGAAACTAGAAGAGCAAGGAAGGATTCTCCCCTAGGGCCATCAGAAAAAACAAGGTCCTGTTGACACATTGATTTTGGACTTATAGCCTGCAGAACTGTGAGACATTAAATTTCTGTGGTTTTAAGCCACCAAGTTTTTGGCACTTCATTATGGCAGCCCTAGGAAACATACACAAAGTAAGCAAAAGCACCTAATTATCATCCAATAATATAGATTTCAAAGTCAAAAACATTAAATGTGATAGAAATGAGCATTTTATAAAGATAAATAATAGAGCCCATAAAGAAGCTATAACATTTTTTGTTATCAAACCTCAGCACAGCAAAACATGTAGGGCAAGAATGCCCAGAAACAGACGGATTTGATAAAATTACTATTAAATGGGGAGAGGAAATAATATTCTTCTTTTAGAATTTAGCAGCTCAAATTGACCAAAAGTAGGTAAGGGATAAATAAAACTTGAATAAGACATGCAAAAAATTTAATGTGAGACAATCAAGTTGCTAATGAAGCCATACAGTTTCACCCACAACTACTTGGATATGTTAAAAAAAAAACAACACTGTAGCTTTTTTATATCTTCTAATCTATAATCTTCCTCACAAGCTCTTCCTGACTGGGCACTAAAAGGAGCAGTATTTCGTTTGCTAATTAACGGTATCTCAGTCGCTCTTGGATCTTTAGTTTCTTCTGGGTACATACTCACAGTTTCAGATTTTTTCTTCCAAGTCCCACGACTCTCAAGGCGACGCCTGTTACACAGAAGGTGGGGCTCAGAGCTGCGTGGGCAGGGCCTGGTACTGTCCTCAGAGTCACCAGGTCTCTGTAATGACGGTCAACCTGGTTAGGAGGAATCCATTACCCAAGGCTGTGGCTGGCAGCCTCGTTGTCCTTCTCTGGGCCCTAGTGGCCCTCCTTGAAAATTGGCAATCACTGCCTGCACACTCCTCCAAGTCAAACCAATGTCACACCCCTAGCTTCGGTCCACCTGCACCTCTGTGGTGGGGTCAGTTCAACCCTCACTCTTGAAGCCAGCCATCACCCCAGAGGTACAGGGGATGTCTGATTCCCTCTCACACCACAAAGATGTTGAGAGAGATAAAGGGTCCAGCTTGTCTAACTTTACCATGGGACCATATTTATATTGTAACATTCTGGCTCTTAAACACAAGAAGATGAGGAGGTCCCTTTATGTGCTCCACCCTCAGGATAAGTATCACCCTCAGAATCATTCCATCCTAGGTTTTAGCCTGGAGGAAGGTGGTCAGAACACGGATCAGTTCCCTCTTCCAATACAAAGAATGAGACCAGACAGAGTGATCTAGAAAGGGCTTCACAGAATGAGTTTTGTCTACCCATGGTTTGCTTTAAATTCTGCATGCAAATCCCCAGGCCTGAATTTGGAAATGCTAATGAAGTATGAGGAACTTAAAAAATCTTTTTTTTTTCTTTGGTGAAAGCCTGATTTCTAAGAATGTTGTTTTACTTTAGATTTTAAAAATCCTGTTTTGGCGATCAAAAGCTACACACAGACTACCACTTTCTCTTTTTATCTCTGCTGTAACCGTCCAAATTCCCACATAAAGCAAAAGATTACTCTGGAGAGTAGAAGAAAAACACACATATGGAAATGTAAAAGAGAAAAGCACATTCATTTAAAGTATAAATGTTATCCCTGTTTACACAGGGTTTCCATAAACAGAGAAAACACATTCTTTTCAATTGCTTATGGAATATCCATAAAAACTGATCATGTACTTGACTCAAAGAAAATCTTAATAGATTCC
The DNA here is from genome assembly GCA_004026765.1 of Micronycteris hirsuta. Lineage (NCBI taxonomy): Eukaryota > Metazoa > Chordata > Mammalia > Chiroptera > Phyllostomidae > Micronycteris > Micronycteris hirsuta. Next base: position 5,487 of record PVJI01020045.1, on the reverse strand, counting down.
AGAACATAAAGATTTTACAGGCCACATTCTCTGCCCACAATTCAATTAAGCTGGAAATCAACAGAAGAATATAGAAACATAACAAAACAGAAACACTTAACCACTTCAAAATTAAAGAATGTTTTTCAAAATATCCTGAGTCAAAGAGGAAATAAAACCTGATATCATGGTTTACTTAGACATTAACAAAAGAATAGCAATGTATAATAAAACCTATGGGAAACAGCTAAGGTTGTATTCAAAAGAAAATTTATAACTTTAAATACCCTTTATAAAATAAAAGATAATTAAAAACAAATGAACTGGTTTTCTATTCCAGTAGTATAAATGTCTAGGTGTTTTATAGTCCCCAGAAAAAAGAAAAAGAAAAAAAAACTAAAATTCAAAATAAAACATATTTTTAAACCTATTTTTAAAAGTATTCAATAGGACTGTAAAATAGCAAGGACTGACTAGGCCAAACATCTAAGCGAAAGAAGGGGCTCAACACTAATGAAGTCGCATTTGGCTCAAGAACACTTGACTATTATGGACGTCTTTACATTTATTATTCCATGTTCTTGGGTAATCACTAATACTCTTAAGTCTGCACATTGGTGTCTATCATCAGTTCTGAAAAATTCTCAGAAATTATCTCTTCAATTTTGCTTCTCTCTCCCAGAGAAACAGAATCAACAGGATATGCGTGTGTGTGTGTGTGTGTGTGTGTGTGTGTGTGTGTAGGGGAAAGGGAGGGGGGGGAGAGAGAGGCTGATTTATTTTAAGCAATTGGCTCAGCAGGCTGAAGGCCCAGGGAGGAGCTACAGTCTGTGTCCAAAGGCAGTCTGCTGGTAGAATTTCTTCTTGCTCGAAGAAATCAGTCTTTTCCTATTAGGGTTTTCAACTGATTTGATGAGGCCTATCCACATAATGGAGGGTACTTTGCTTTACTCAAAGTCTAGTGATTCAAATATCTTTCTCTTATAAAAAAATCCTTCACAGAAATATCTATAATGTTTGACCAAATATATGGGTACCTTAAGTTAGTCAAGTTGACACATAAAACTGACCATCACATTGTGGAACTCTATTTAGATACATTTTAGACTTTCTTACTTTGTCTCACTCCGTGTCTCTTTCTCTTTCTCTTTTTTATTATTTTTTAATTGTTATCTATTACAGTTGTTCCAATCTCTTTTATTTTTATATCTTTGTTTTATGACCTACCTACTGCTTCACTAATTCTCTACTTATATCTAATCTGCTGTTAAATCTATTTATTTGATTTCTAATTTTAATTACCAAATTTTATTTCTGTAAGGTTTATTTGGTTCTTTTTCTAATATGCTTGGTAATTAATTCCTGGTTCTGTTGTTCTTTATTAATTTTTTCCCATACCTTTCTTTTAGTTTACATTTGTTTCTGATAATTCCTCTGAAGTCTTTGATGATCTGATTGTGCTAACTCTAATTCCTTCCAGTTTTCTATCAAGGTACTTTTTTTTTTTGTATTTTGTGATTCTGTAATGGGGCGCAGAGTAGGGATCCCTGGAAAATAGCAGAGCATTTTCCCCACAAACCTGGATTGGGGGATGGGGAAATGGATGATATGACCGTTAAAATACTTTGAATAACAATGGCAAGGTAATAGTGTGTTGTGCCCCTAGGCAAAAGGTGTACTGACTTTCAGAGCATTCAGGGACGCATGACATTGCTGGGGGGAGCTTCTAGAGCATCTGCGTGAGAGGCAGGAGCCAGATGCCCCTGTGTCACTGAGAACTCTTGCCCTGGCTAAACACAGCAGCTGAGAAAAGGTAAAAGATACAGGGGAACTGGTAGAAGTAGCACATCTTAGGAAGGGTCTGATGTGAGGTCACATAGGAAGTTCCAGGCCGAGTATTTAAAATAAAGGCGGGCTGAAAACGGAGTATTCCACCATGAGGTCTGAAAGCAAGGAGGTAGAAGCCATGCAGGAGGAAAGGGTACAAGGAGAGAGCTGTTGGAGCTGTGTGGGGGCCTGCCTAACCAAGCATGGATTCATGGGAGATGCTTGGAGCTGGACTGGGGATGCTCAGCTGCCGACTTCTGCTTCTGTGAAGGACGCACGGAAAAGACACACTCTTGGGACATGAGCCTCCATGGACACCGCCATGATCCAGTGTAACACGGCACATGGTTTTCTGAACCATGACATGGAGGCTGAGGACAACGTACCCCAGGTCCTGAAGGAGAGAGCTGCCATGAGAGGATGGCGACTCTGAAACCCACAAGAGCACCCTCCAGAGGAGAGGGAGGCCTGTTTGTGTAGCTGGCTTAAGAACAGATAAGGATATGGGGGAACTTCTGGGCACTATTTGGGCTTATAGACTGGCAGGGAGCAGGGGAAGTACTAGGTCTCATGGGAGAACAGGCCTCGGAGCTGGAGTGTTCTCAGCCCCCTCGAGGTTGGAACCCTATAAATAAAAACTTGTTTCCTTCAACACTAATTGTTGGGTCATGTGTCCAGGTGCCACATGGATGAGTCCCAGTTTGCTCAGTTATAGTTTTTGATTATATATTATATTTTATAGCATCTTATCTCTGGGAAGTTTTTGAGGACAGAAATGAAGGTAGGTTTCCTTTTGCCAGGTGCTCAAAGGTACATCAGGTTGACCATCTAGAAATTCAGGGGTGTCCAACCTTTTGGCATCTCTGGGCCACACTGGGTGAAGAAGAGTTGTCTTGGGCCACACAGTAAATACACAAACACTAACAAAAACCAATGAGCAAAAAAAAATGTTTTACATAAATTAATGATTTTGTGTTGGGCCAGAGGTTGGACACCCATGAAAAGCGAATTCAGGCTATAAGCTTATTTATTTGCTTACAAATTCTAAAGTGAGATTGTTACAGAACCGGGGGGGGGCCAGTAAATAATATACTGTTACCAAAAGGACACCCCCTTTGTGCTCCAGGGGTCCCCCACCCTGTACTATGTTCACTTTGCCCGCTACCAGAGGAAAGACGTCTCTCAATGTCAGAGATTGGTGAAAAGGAAAGGAATTATTTATTTAAAAGTTATACAGACTTAGAGTAATGACTCAATGTCTTTAAAATACTAAAGTCCTTTAGAATACCCACAGACTCACACAGTCCTTCCTTCTCCTTCTGCCCAGTCTGGGGTATCATATCTCAGGAAAAGAAGTAGAAGTCCGTATGTCAGGCTCCTGGCACCATCAGCTGTGTCGCCGCCACAATTTCCAGTTAATCCAAGCCATGTGGCACCTTCTCATGGCCCACCAGCAAGAGTCCTTTCACCCCTTTTCTTCCCCACAAAGTCTCTCCTGCTTCCTAAGCTGCATGGCTGGTGTGGCCCCATGGCATGGAGCCAAGCATCTCCAAGCTCTCACGCAGGCGCTATGTCCAGGGGGAGTTGCCTCCCAGTTACATCTTGGGTGGAAGTCACTTCCATCCCCCTGGCTCAAAGCATGGCCACAGCTATTTAACATATCTACAAAACCAGTTAAAGGTTATAGATATTTTAAATGACCATGCCAGAGGTTGGCTGCAAAGTTGCTGCTATACAAAGCAGCTCTGAATGGCCCTGCTCCATGTGTCCCATCCCCCAGCTCAGACCCATGGGTGTGAGGACATCCTATATAAGCTTTTCTAATATTTCCTGGACATCTTAAGTTCTGGACCCCATTACAAATCCCTATTTGGGGTCCCCCTCTTGGCTGCACCCTGTTACAAGATTTTGTTTGCCTTTTTTACTTAGTAGTAAGGTTTGAGGCAGAGAATTCTCCCTGTAGTCTTCTGGGGTAAGGGAAGGGGAAAATAAGTTTATTGCTTGCTCCTCGTAACTAGAATAGGGGTGAGGTGTTTAATGTCCCAGTTTCATTAGGTCTCATAATAGATGCTCCCTCCCAACCCTCGGGGCTCCTGGACTTTGTCTCTTACCTCTAGTACCTGTGAAGCTCTGAAAACCAAAGTTCAAATTTACCCAGTTCGGCCAATGCCCTGAAATTAAAAAATCAGTTGTATCGCTCAGCTTATATCTCTGGGCTCTTTTACTTCTTATCACTTAGTTTTAGGCCTGAGTATTCCTGATTTTCTTGCTAGATCACTAATGCATTTAAAAAGATTGCTGTAAATTTTATTGTTTTATTTGTTTTCACATGAAGGGTTGACAAGTTTACCTAGTTTGCCTTACTGCAGAAAATGAACATCTTTTCTGTAGATATATTAACACTGATGATTAAGCTACAGCTTTTTTGACTTTTGGGCAAATCTTTATTAGATTTACAGGTATTTCTTGCTTTTTTAATCCAGCGTTTCAGAACTCCAATCTAATATGTGTTTTATTTATAAGATTAACTCTCAAACAGCAACTTAATTTTCAAGTCTCTGGTGTCTCTGTTGGGCTTACGGGCACACAGAGCAGAGCTGAGCTCTGGCTGACTTATATTGACTCTTTTCTCCTTGCATCTTTGTAAGGAGATACTTTTTTCTTTTTGGTTACTTAAAAAATATTTAAACTGAGAGTGGTTTTAAAAATATATAGAATGAAACAAAGTAACAATATGTCGATGAAGAAAAGGGGCCACATAGTAAACCTGACAAGCTGGGTGGGGTGGGGTGGCGGGGCACTACATGGCAGCCTCACACACTCAGAGACCTAAAGTAACCATACAGGATGGTCTGAAATATAAAACTTTCTGACTAAATGCAAGTCATGGTGAGTAGTGATGTCCTAGGCCAGTATTTTTCCTTAACAAAGGTCAACCTTTACCTTAACTGAGCCTGTTGCCTTTTTGCATCTAGATAACATACCTTTGGAATGTGAAATTTTCTTTTTCCAAAGCCCTGAAAGCATGCACCAGGGGCAGACTACAAATCCCCTCATTGTCATTGTTACCATGATAATTGTTAACTGTCAACTATCTTACACCAGTGCAAAAGAAGTATGTACGTATCTTTTTTTTTTACATTTTATCCAATCCCAAACATTCCCGTTTTGCTTTCTCCTGCCTCCTTAATCTATCACCAATAGATTTCATGTAACCCCCTTATGCCTCTTTTTTTTTTTTTAAATTGAAATGTATAAAAAAATAAGGTGCAAAACTGCCATTCTCTGGAGCATCTTCTCAACTTCTTCAGGTTTTGCCTCCTGGCAATTGTCATAAGTTTGGCTCAAATAAACTCATAAAAATTCTTTCAGGTTTGGATGTTTCTTACATTGACAGTGTAAATGGTTAATTGTATAAAGAAAAAACATAGGCCTTTGGTATCTGTCAGGACACCTAATATCATGAATTTGTTGTGAATAACCAAATTTCTAAATACTACCACCAGATATAATTTCCCCAATGAATTACAGAAAATTATTACTTAAATTTTAAATTTCTTCAAAGTTGGAAAGAGTTTCTAAATACAGGATTAGAGTCTTATATAAAACTACTAAGATAAATAAAGTAAAGTAAGCCGATCCTACTTGCATAATTACCGAAGTAACTCTAACTGTAAACAC
>PVJI01020044.1:0-29781 GCA_004026765.1 Micronycteris hirsuta | reverse complement strand
TTGCTGGGTAGAGTAGTCTTGGTTGCAGGCCTCTGGTTCTCATTACTTGGAATATTTCTTGCCATTCTCTTCTGGCTTGGAGTGTTTCCATTGAGAAGTCAGCTGCTAACCTTATCAGGGCTCCCTTGTATGTTACTTCCTGTCTCTGTCTCGCTGCCTTTAAGATTCTCTCTTTGTCTTGGAATTTTGCCATTTTAATTATGATGTGCCTTGAGGTGGGCCTGTTTGGGTTCCTTTTGATTGGGACTCTCTGTGTTTCTTGGACTTGTGTGACTTTTTCTCTCATCAGATTAGGAAAATTTTCCATCATTACTTTTTCAAACATGCTTTCTATCCCTTGCTGCTCTTCCTCTCCTTCTGGTATCCCTATTATACGAATATTATTACGTTTCATGTTGTCCTGCATTTCCCTTAATCCCTCTTCATTCTTTCTGATTCTCTTTTCCTGTTCCTGCTCTTTTTGGGTGTTTTTTTCTACTTTGTCTTCCAGCTCACTGATCCGATCCTCTGCTTCATCGAGCCTGCTTTTGATTCCTTCTATTGTGTTCTTTAGTTCAGATATTGTATTCTTCATTTCCGCTTGGCCCTTTTGGATAGTTTCTATTTCCTTTTTCATGCTGACATAGTTTGCAGTGAGTTCATTATAGTTTCCCTGTAGTTTCTGGAAATTCTCTGCTAGCTCATCGAGCCTCTTGAGCTTCCTGATAATCAGTGCTTTGAACTCGATATCTGATAGTTGGCTTGCCTCTGTTTCATTTATCATTCTTTCTGGGGTTTCTTCCTTTCCTTTCATTTGGGGGTTGTTTTTTTGTCTTCCCATTGTTTGTGAGACTCTTCTTGCTAGCCTCTGTTTCTTAAATTAATCTGTCGAGTTCTCTGGAGTAGCAAAGTTAATTTTGTTTCACTGTCTCTACTTTTTGGCCTGTCCCCTGTGTGGGACTGACTCTGGTCCTCTCACAGCTCCAGGTTTTAATGTCTCACCTGTAGGTAAAGAAAAGACGGGGGCGAGTGGGAAAGAAGGAGAGAGAAAAAAAAGGGGGGTGAAGGAAGGGAGAAAGAATACTATAAGAAGAGGGAGGGAGGAAAGAGAAATAATGTATAAAGAAGGAAAGAATGGAGGGACGAATTAAAAAGAATAAAAATTTTTTTATCTTTTATAAATTAAAAAATGACAAAATGAAACAAAACACAAAAGTAAGTAAAAAAAAGAAGAGAGGTATGAAGAGAGAGGACTAAGAATACTAAAGGAAAGGGAGGAAGAAGGAATTTAAAAATGGTGAAGGACAGAGAGAAAGACAGGTTAAAAAAAGCAAAAACAAAACAAGATAAGAATTAACAAAAAACAGAACAAAACAAAACAAATAAACAAACAAAGAAACCAAAGGAAAAAAAAGAAAAAAAAAGAAAAAAAAAATTCCAGGTTTCTGATTTTAAAGCTGTCCGGCCAGGCTGCGTCTGTCTGGGAAGATACCAGTTTTGCTTTTCTTCTTTCCTGAGGTGCACTCTTCACTGTTGTCCAGCCACCAGCCCAGTTCCTGAGTGTGCTTCTGGGCCCAAACTGTCTTGATGTGCTCCTGATAGTGGCAAATCTCCCACTGCCTATTTTTTCTCCTCTGGTCTACCTAATAGGTTCTCTCCGTGCCCTTTCTGGATAGTTTGGCCCCTGCTCTGAGTCAATAATTTGTGCAGTCTGTATCTCTGGACTGCCACTCCCCTCAACAGGGTGCTTCTGCCCTATTCCCACAAAGCTGCTTGGTCTTGCCGGGCTGCGTGCTCCTGCGTGCGCCTGCGTGCGCCTGGTCTGGATGGCTAGGGCTTCGTCCCCAGCTGTAGGCGTGAGCTCAGCGCCCCTGTGAATTCTTTTATCTTTGCCCCTGGGCTGTGTGCCAGCGAGCCCCAGAGAAAGGCCTGGTCGCGCACTCTCTCTGGTATTTTTGAGCTGTGCGCCCATGTTCGCTCACTTCTTTGTCCCCAGCTGTCAGTGTGAGCTCAGCACACCTGTGAATTCTTTTATCTTTGCCCCTGGGCTGCGCGCCAGAGAGCCCCAGAGAAAGGTCTGGTCGCGCACTCTCTCTGGTATTTTTGAGCTGTGCGCCTGTGTTCGCTCACTTCTTTGTCCCTGGATTATGCGACCAAGAGGCCCAGTTGTGCACTGTCCCTAGTATTTTTGAACTGTGTACGAATGGTCCGCGGGTCGCCGGGTGCGCACGGTCCCGGTTTCCCTTGTTCGGTGTCCCAGGCCGCACTCGGCCAGAGATTCGCTGACTGCAAGCTGTTTCTGATACTTCTGGTATGGGCTGGGAAAGGCCTCGGACCCCGGATTCAAACAGACTCCAATTCCCCTTGGTGGAAGCGCCAGCCTCCTCAGGCCAAGGGCCGACCTCGCTCTCCCACCGTGATACAGGCCGAGTTCCCTGGGCCTCCGATCCCGGGTAGCGCACCAATCGGAGTGGTGCACTGACCTCTCGACTGTTGGGGGCGGGGCCTCTCCAAATAGCCACTTAGCGCCACTTTTTTTTTCTGATTTTCCTCTGAAAAATTCTTCCTATTTACGCTCGCCAGACAAAACAAGCATCTGACCACTCACAAATCCCACTCTGGCTCCCTCCCCAAGAATCTTGCTTCCGATCCAGGCGGCTGCTGGGTCTGGGACCGAAGCCCCACCCCACTCCCCGGGCTTGTCCCGATGGGGACCCTTTCCTTCCGATGCTCTCTGCTTACCGTATGAATGTTCAAATTCCCCTGTAATCTTGGGCATCGATCATCATATGTGTTGGAATACTGCTGGGTTTTCGCCCCGTTCCTCAGAAAATCAACCAGTGGGTAGGAGGACGTAAACTCTGTTCCCCCTATCTCACCGCCATCTTCCCTCCCCTCATTTTTTTGAACTCTTGTTTCTTCATTCTGTTCTGGATGAATGTCTATTTATACCTTCTGGTCCAAATCATTGATTTGAGTTCCAGTTTCCTTTTCGTCACTATTGGTTCCCTGTATATTTTCCTTTATTTCACCTTGCATAACCTTCACTTTTCCCTGTATTTTGCAACTATACTCAACCATTTCTGTGAGCATCCTGATTACTAATGTTTTGAACTGTGCATTGATAGGTTGGCTATCTCTTCACAGCTTAGTTATATTTTTTTTCTTGAGCTTTGATCTGTTCTTTCATTTGGGCCGTTTTTTTTTCTGTCTAGCACACCTGTTACATAATAAGGGGCAGAGCCTTAGGTGTTTGTCAGGGTGGGGTAACCCACGTCACTGTGTTGTGACTCTGTATGTGGGGGAAAGGTCTGAGAAGGAACGATGCCCTTGCTTGGCTCTTGGCCAGCTTTTAGCATTTCCTCTGCTACCCACAAGCAAATCAGACCCTTCTTGTGCTGATTCCTGGGTGGGTGGGTTTATGTATGTTCCAGGATCCTGTGTGTCTATCCAATGAACTCTCCTGTGAGGCTGGGAGTTTTTCCCAAGACCACAGCCCCCACAGGTTTTTTCGGTCAGAGGTTTTGAGACTATTTTCCCACACTGGAACCCTAAGTTGCAAGGTCTGTCTCGCTTCCCAGTTGTTCTTCCCAGTTTATCTGCAGGCAAATGTGGGACCACTGGGTCCACAAGCTACAGCCTCACCCAGTCTGACAGCCACTGCCTTGCTGTGTGTCCTCTCCACCCCAGCTGCCCATCTGTGCCACTTCTACTGGTCTGGATGTAAGTTTCTTCTTTAACTCCTTGGTTGTGAGACTTCCATACAGTTTGATTTTCTGTCAGTTCTGGTTGTTTCTGTTTTTAAATTTGTTATTGTCCTTGTTTGGGTTGTGTTTAGAGGCACAGTGTATCTACCTACACCTCCATGTTGGCCAGAAGTCCCTGTTAGCTATAGTCTTATGGACATCAGCCCAGATGGGTTTCAGAGATGAGTGTTTTGGGAGCCTATCCCTCTGATAGTCTGAAAACTCAGGGTGCTAGATGTGGAGTCAAAATCTCTTGTTCCCCAGGGAGAATATGGGAGTTGTGACATGCTTCCCATTTGTATGACATTGTATTATATAGAGGGTGTGGTGTGTTTCAGCCTTCACCCTTTCCTATGTTTTGATGTGGATATTTTTCTCATTCCTCCAATGTGTAGGAGTTGCTCAGTTAGTTCCTGGATGTCTTTCACAGAGAATTGTTCCATGTGTAGCTGTACATTTGGTAAGTCTATGGGAGGAGCTCTCTGAAGCCTCCTATGTTGCCATCTTGGCTGCCTCCAATTCCTCTTAAAGGCTGTCTTTGAATTTTCATTAAAGTAGGAAGATAGGCATCCTGTTTGGTGATAAAAATGGATGAACAAAACTTTCACTTTTTTAAAAAATTTAATCTTTATTGTATTTTTTTCCATTACCATTCAGTACCCTTCAATTCAGTTACATACTGAGGAACAAAACAAGAAAGAATATTGGATGGGGTTAAAATAAAGAAATAATCTTTTTATTTTATTGTCCACTTCCAACAAGGTCTGAAATTAATTGAAATATTACATCTTGCCAGTAGACATTGAATCTGTTCTTTTCAGCTCTGCCCTTACCAATCTCTTTTTCCTTCCCAACTCTCCTTACCACCAATATTGTTGTTAAATTCCCTAGATTTACTCATTAGCAGTGCACAGCATACATAGGCTTCTTTTATAGGGTTTACCATATGAAACCACAGCTTTGGCTGAATTTGAGGACCAGAGCCTTGAGAGCGTGCTACAGAGGGGTTTGTCTAAACAGAGAAGCAACAAAACTATCATTATTATATAAAAGTGGGATAGAAGGATAACCTGTAGGTATAACTACAGGTTATATATCACTATCCTCAGTATCACTATTTCCTTCAATGCATGCTCACATTTATTAATCAATCTAGTGGTAAATGCTTAAATGTGGCATTTCTGTCTTTTCCTGAATCCTAGGAATAGCACCTAACAGTCAGCAAACATATTTCAACTTTTAATCTTATTTTCTTAATTTTGTGTCCCTAACCCAGAAGTTCTTAGACCTTTTTATTTATTCCAAGGTCTCCTAAGGCTTCACAGGGTCTCTAGCTATACCACCAAGCAAATAAACCATTATAAAGTTTCACTGGCCAGGCTGGCCACCCATCAGAAATGGGTTTGACAACCAGAACTCAATGGTTGGCCTAAAGCATAGGACAGGAAAGACAATACCTTTTCCAATTTAGATACTTTTCCTGTTCACATCCTGTTCATGGTCTCTGCTCTGAAGATCTCCTCCCCTATGAGTTCATTGAGATACTATCCTAGAAAACAAAGCTGGGGTAGTAATACTCACATAAGACAAAATAGACTTTAAAACACGGGCCATAAAAAGAGACCCAGAAGGTCACTTCATAATATTCAAGGGAAAACTCCATCAGGAAGAAATAAACATTATAAATACATATGTACCAACATAGGAGCACCCAAATGCATAAAGAAAATCTTGGAGGACTTCAAGAAAAATATTGACAGCAACACAATTATAAAGGAAATTCATGCATCCCACAGTGGGAAATGTAGCTCTAATGTTTAATGTGAGAAAAACTTCCATGGAACATGGGTCGGCAAGCAGGACCCATGTGTGTGACAGCGGAATTTCCTGTGGGTAAATCAGGATGGCATATTTCTTATACTTAAAACCTGCCCTTGCTAAAACCTCTCTCTCCCTGAATCAGAAGAACTTATGCTAATGCATGCCTGGCTTCCTCAGACCAGTGAGTCAGCCCAAGCCTATTGTCTTTCCATTTGCATATCTAACCTCTTGATGTGTTATCTTGGGCATCTACCACCTAATGTAAATCTACAATCCATGCATAGTTAATGAAGACCATTCAGATGTAAAGTGCCTGAGAAACAGCAATAAAAAGCTGGTTGACTCGTGGCTTGGGGCCTCTCCAAGATGATAATGGAGGGGACTCGTAGTCCTATAATTTCTAGTCCAGTATATTACGTGTAAAGTTATTTACACGCAGCCATGGCAATACGAATCCTGATGGCCAGAATTCACGACACAATTATAGTAGAGGATTTTAACAACCCACTGTCAAAAATCGGTAGAACTTCCAAACAAAATATCAACAAAGATATTGTGGCATTGAACAATGTCCTAGATCAAATGGACTTAACTGATATATAGAGCCTTTTACCCCAAAGAAGCCAAATACACATTCTTTTCAAATGCACATGGAACATTTTCAAAGAAAGACCACATGATAGGACACAAAACGAGCCTCAACAAATTCAAGAAAATTGAAATAATATCATGCATTTTCTCAGACTACAATTTTCTGAGCTGTAATCAGGCCTGTAGGGTGCCAGGAACAGTGAAGTTGAGGGCTGATCATATTTGCAGAAAGGTCCTCTCAAATTAAATGAGTAGAAATAGAACTGGTTTTACTAGATGAGTTCCCGGCTTCAGTCCTCAGTTTGATGCTGGTGAACAGCTTGCTCCATTAAAATGAGAGGAGAGAAAGGAACTTCAGGGCAGTCAGTACAAAAGCATAGATATATGGAAGTCTGAGTGTGGTAACAAAGTGGCAGAGGCAAGGGGCTGGTGTTCCTGTTAGAAACATTATTCTCTGCTAATGGGCGCAATTAGCAAGTGCCTCCTGATGTGAAGTACTGAGAAGAAAGCACGACTGCTGAGTAGTGTGCACAACCCAAATCTGGTCACCAGGAAACATTAGCCAAACAGGGACTGGGGAATAGTCTACAAGTACTCTGGCCTGTACTTCTTATAAAGGTCAATGTCATGAAATACAAAGGCTCAGAAATGATTATAGATTAAAGGAGACTAAGAGACATGACAACTAAATACCTTGGAGTTTCTTTTTCTGTATATTATTGGGCCAATTAACAAAATATGCATAAGGTTTGTTGTCGCGGATTTCAACCCACAAAATCCGTGGGGGGACCGCCCCAATCGCGTGAATCAATCTTACCCAGAGACACGCTTAGAGGTGAGAATCCGGCGACGACGGGTCTCTTCCACCATCCCCATCTTGGGGAGAAAAGACCTCATGGGTTGCTTAGCCGGGGCTTTTATTAGAGGCATTAAGACACATTTACATTGGATTGATTATTCATGGGATTAAGCAGAACAGGAGTAGGATTACTCATTAGCAGGGGATTTTTTTGTTTAAGATTTTATTTATTTATTTTCAGAGAGAGGAGAAGGGAAGGAGAAAGAGCAATGTATGGTTGCCTCTCACATGGGCCTCATTGGGGACCTGGCCTGCAACCCAGGCATGTGCCCTGACTGGGAATCGAACCGGGACCCTCTGGTTCCCAGCCCGCGCTCAATCCAGAATTTTTTAAGATACATCTTTGCCAAATTCCTATTAGAGAGTTCCCATTCCACAGACATGATCCACACTTGCTCACACAGGAATCACACGGAGCTGTGCTCAAAACGTGTAAATTCTAGACCATGCGTGTTGAAATCACTGCCACATCTCCCCCTCTTTTCTTAAGAAATCCTTTTCTACAGGCATGGATTACGCTAGCCCACACGGGAGTGAATTTTCTTCACACGGAGCTGAGCTCTGACACGCGTGATTTTTCTGGGCTATGATTTTTCATGCGTGTGAAAAGAATTTTTATATCTCCCCTTGTTTTTCTTATGAGAATTTAGAAGCTGGATTAATTGATAAAGTTTGTTACTTGCTGGTCCCTTTTACAACCTTGGGAGAATAAATTACAAATGTAGCAAAGCATACAGATTATAAACATAGTTAGTAAACAACAAGTGGCTATGAAGACCCATAATTTCAGATAAAAATTAATAAGTTAAATTTTAGGGTGAATTCCATAGAAATTGTCCCTGAGGGTTTTAAATATTTCCTGTTTAGACAGTCATTGGATGTCCTGCAACCGCTGATGTAATTCCAATTGCAGTCTATTAATTTGTCCTTTTAGATTAATAGTAAAGATATTTGATGTGTAGCTTGGAGAATCCTGGATTAGTAGATTCCCTTTTGATGATGAGAAATTAGGTTGCTGCCAGGGAAGTCTTCTGTTATAGCAGTTTTGTTTTTCTTGTCCACAGCAGTTTTGGAGATTTTTCTGTGGAAAAAACAAAAACAGACCCTTCTCTTCCTAGCTAAGGTGTGGGGCTAGGGACTTGAATTGAATGGGGTGATTGCTTGGACTAATACTGCGAATTAAAAATTTTTTAAATTGTAAAAGAGTCATGTTTAAATCTATGGGAGAGATATTCTGACCTCCTCCCCCTTTTTTCTTATAAAAAATAGGGTTTAAAGTTTGTTAGGACTTCTGGATAAAGATGAATAAATGCCAAGGGCTTGAATAATTGATATTCTCTAAAAATTGGCCAGTTTTTCTTGAGAAATTAGAAACAACTCAGCCCTGGTAAAGTTGGTGAGCAGATATCAGATTTATATATTTATTTGGGAAAAGCTGTTGTGGTAGACACCCATTATTGGACAACATTACAGATATTATTCTATATAAATTTGGGATACAAACAGGATTTTAGTAATTTGGTCTAAGATTAACACATTATGTTTAAAAACTATAATGAATAAATTGCATGATATTTTAGAAAATATTCTTATATATTATATTAATTATATTGTTTACTTATGTTTTGGATTACTCCTCAAAAGATAATTTTGAGGAGCAGATTAATAACTAGATTATAACATTAGATTAATTCCTAAATCTTTAACTGTAAATTGAAGTTTAAATATAAAGTTTATATTGTATGAAGACTTGTATATCATACTTATTAAAATTATGGAGAATTACAGTCAGTATGAGAGAAAAATTGAGATAATAGTATTGTTATTGGGTAGAATCTGGCACCCTGATTGCCAGGGAATGCCCTTCTATTAGTTAAATAGAATAAATTATAAGTTGATAAGATTCCCTTAAAGACAGTAAGTAAGATAATAATTATCTGGCTGATGAGTGTTGTTACCCGACCCAAAGTAGGGGTCCTAGTGATGATTTGGCGATGCGGCGATTTTGGAGTTTCCTTTTTCTTTAGCCGGGAGACAGGAGACAGGCTGCCAGTGGCTTTTTGGGGCAGCCAGGGGGTTTTGTGTATTCTGTGGAAAAAACATAGAGACATCTCCTTCCCCCAAATTAAACCTACACCTGGCCTCTTACACTGTAAAGTCTAAGTTTAGATTAAAAAATTATAAATCCTGGATTTCTATAGTTTATTTAGAAAACACCTACAAGTTATGGCTTTCACAGCAGGTTTAACAGATTAAACATGAAGTGTTTTAGTTTTTTTTTATTTCAAGTATTAAAGAAAAATGAGGCTATTAAACATGAAAATTTGCTTAAAAGTGATAATGTATATTTGCCTATAAATATATTTTGGAGAGATATTAATCTTGATGTCTAAAACCTTTTAGTATCTTTATAACATGGGGCCTCTTTTTTATTTTATGAGGCAAAAAATGTTTTACTGTTATTTTTGATATGGTTGTTTAAGAATTTTTGATGGAAGATTAAAAGCAAACCTTTGACAATTAGCATTTTTTTATAAAGAGACAATCCTGAGTGGTAGATGAAATGGCTAAGCAAACCTTTCTTTCTAACTTGGACACCTGCTAAGCCTTTTCCTTACTAATTTCATTTCAAAACTTAATACATACAATTTACAGTCTTGCCTTCAATCCTATCTTCCCTACCTGGCAAAAATGCCAACCTCTGACTAGCATTCTTTTCTTCACTTCCTCCTACCCTCTTTCCCTACAGTCCTGAACTTTCTTATCTTTCTATACTTTTTTAAATCTTTCTTTACTGACTATCCACAATCCATCTGCTATAAGGTATTAATAAAATTTTTATAATTATGTAGTATTAAAATGGCACACAGCCGCCCATTAATGCAGGCTTTATTTATTTGCCACATGCCTTTTTAATATTTTACTTATAGAAATAGTTTTAATTTTAATAATAAACTCAGAGGTTACTCAGAAACAGGATTGTAAACTTTAAATACATACAAACTTGTATTTAATATCTGTGTATTTATTTTAGAAAGGATGGTGCCTTTTATATGTTTTTTATTTTAGTATTGATTTAGGTGCAAAGTTGATTTCTGGGAGACCCTGAGGCTTATTCATTTAAACCATAATTATTATTAAAGTATTACTTTGATTTTAATTAAAACAATAGTGCTGCATGGTGTCTTGTTTGCCTCTAACTAATGTGAGTCCTTTAAAACTAAGGCAGCAGTACCAAAATGTATTTGCAAATTATATTATAAATGGTAGCTTTGGAATGTTATTTCTTGCTACCTGATGTCATTGTAATTTTTACCTAACATATTTTTAATCAAATGGAGAAAATTCTTATATTAGGAAAACATTTAGTATTTTTAAGAATTTGAATTAGGTTAAAAACAATTACAATTTTTAAAAGTTTATTTTAGATTATTAAGCACTTAAAAATGAACAGTAACATTTATTTTTCAAATTACCTAAGAATACGATTTTCTTTGGGGGGTTAAATGTAGAGATTAGGGTGAATTTTTGAGAGATGGGGGAAGCCTAATTGGTTAGCTGACTTGTTTTGTGGGGGTGTGCCCACAGAATTCAGGCGCAGGCCATTATCATGGAGAAAAGCCGAAGCTGGGCCTCTCTGTATTACCTTGGAGGTGTGTCCTTGTGATGTCATTAGATAGGGCTTCTGGCTATTGTAGTTTTCGCTTGCGCGGCCATTTTAATTGTAGGCAGGGGTCCGCCTAACATGTGGTAGGTTAAGGTTTCTTAGTCTTTCTTTGTTAGAAGAGGTGAAAAAGATGTCAGGCCTTTTCTCCCCACCCCCATTGCTGAGAGCTGTGGAACCGCTTCCTGCTAGCTATTTTTATTTTGTTAAGAGATGGTAAAGAAATTGGCTTAGGAGACAGAGGAGTTAACTTTTCAAGCTATGGATTTTTTAAGTTACTGTTTTTTCTCTTTCCCGAGTGGCGCTGTTTAAGCTGCCGATTTTTCTACCTTTCCTTCACCTTGCGCCCAGCAAGGTCCTTCTTTGTTTTCTGAAGGAGGGAGCCCGCCCAACCCCGACTGCGGGAGTAGCGAGCCGAGCTGTGCCTCTTTCAGCAGGCAGGGCCCTGGGCAAACCATGGAGTGAGATCTTTTTTGCTACTGACTGATTTAAACGGGAAGTGCTGGCAGATTCGTTAGTTCTCCTAGCCAGCGCGGCGCAATACCCGTGTGCCTTCAGCTGCCAGTGAGCGTGCGCAGCCTGCGGGCCTGGGCTGTGAGAGCGCAGCCCACGCCGGGTGCCGGGAGCCTGGTGGGGAGTTTGCGCCCCATACGGCGAAAGATGATCGGTGGCCGCAGTGCCCAAGGGCAGCAGGGTGATAGCCCACGCTCGCTCTGAAGAGAGGGAGGAAGTTTTTCCCGCCGCCGCCCGCCAGGATGAGCTTGGCGAGTGTCTTGCTACCCCCGCCGCCCGCCACCTTGGAGCCACAGCTTTTTTTCTGCATGGGTTTGGAGTTGGCGCCGCCGCCGCACGGAGAGGCTTATTTTCTGAGGGCGCGCTAGGGTGTCTCTTGCCGCTGCCCCCGGGAGCCTAATCCTCTCCCCTGCCCTGCATCGAATGTGGCCTGGGCGACGGCGAGGGGTTCCGCCCTCGCTCCCGTCTGGCCGGTTGGTGTGACTGAGTTGCGCGCTCAGGGCTTTTGTTAACAAAGGGGCTAGTCTCGGCGCAAGCCTCGGGCTTTTGCTGAAAAGTGTGAGATTAGCAGGGTTAGAAATTTCTAATCTCTTAATAAATTAAATTTTATATAACCAGCAATACAAAATCTGCTCCTTCGGATTTGTATGGATTCGTTCTTTAAATTATCGTGGCCAAAAACATTTTTCGTACCGGTTCTTACCCCTATCCCACTCCAGACGACTCTTGGCCGTCGGGTTCCTTCCTATTCACTGGAACTATTGCCGGCATCCTCCACCTTGAAGTGGGGGTAACGGTCCGAGGCAATGCCTGTTTGGGCCCCACATATGGGCGCCATTTGTCGCGGATTTTGACCTGCAAAATCCGTGGGGGGACCGCCCCGATCGCGTGAATCAATCTTACCCAGAGACACGCTTAGAGGTGAGAATCTGGTGACCACGGATCTCCTCCACCATCCCCATCTTGGGGAGAAAGACCTCGTGGGTTGCTTAGCCGAGGCTTTTATTAGAGGTATTAAGACACATTTACATTAGATTGATTATTCATGGGATTAAGCAGAACAGGGGTAGGATTACTCATTAGCAGGGCACAGCAAGCCAGAATTTTTTAAGATACATCTTTGCCAAATTCATATTAGAGAGTTCCCATTCCACAGACATGATCCACACTTGCTCACACAGGAATCACACAGAGCTGTGCTCAAAATGTGTAAATTCTAGACCATGCGTGTTGAAATCACTGCCACAGTTTGTAGATTAGAAAATAACATATCAATGTTAATTTCCTGGTGTTGATCATTGCATTGTGGTTATGTGAGAAAATTCCTTGTGTTTAAAAAATATACACTGAGAAGATGGAGGCGTAGGTAAAGGCAGCTCACCTCCTCACACAATCTCAGCAAAATGACAGCTAAATACAGAACTAATATCATTCATAAACACCAGAAAATCAAGCTATATAGAAGTCCAACAACTAAGGAGTTAAAGAAACTACATTCGCCAGATGGGTAGGAGGGATGAGGAGGGGTGTGGAAACATGGAGAAGCAGAATAGGCTGGTCCCAAAACCATGTGTGATGGATATAAATTGGAGGGATATTTTGGAAGCAAGGGATCCCAGGCCCACACCAGACCACGCTGTCCAGGGTTATAGTGCCAGGAAGATAACTTCTGGCTGTACAAACCAGTGGGGGTTGGGTCTGCTGAAGAAAATGTAGGATTCTCAGGCATCTCCTCTTGAGGGCACCACACAGACTTACTCAGACGTACTTCCTCTGGGCTCCAACACTGGGGCAGCACCTTGAAGAGCACCAGTGTTATACAAAGAGTAACTAAAGTGTCTGGCATCAAGGCAAGGGGGGAGACAGCTTCCTTCCAGAAAGAACTGCAGACAGAAGCCATGGTACCTTTTCTGAGCCCTCCTCCACACAGAAGCAAGATTCGGTAGCACCATATCTGAGTCTCTATCAACGTGGCTCTCACAATAAGCCCTCCCTGATGATTGCCTAAGGATTTACCACATCCAAATTACAAGCCCACTCAGCTGGTAACAGTGGCTTTTCCATATGAAGGGCTGGGCTAGGCACAGGCTTCAGACCTTCCTAAATCCACTCAAACAAGCAACAGCTGAGCCCTGCCCTCACACTTCTCACTGAGTGGCCCAAGGCCTGGCACTAGCAGCAGGCATCTGCAGATCACTCTGTAGCTTGCATCATTGGGCCTCAGACGGAACTCAGGTGGAGACTGACCTTGGCCTGCACCATCTGGGAAATCCCAGAGCTTGTGCACCCAGCAGACAGTTTTGCAGACCACATCAGAGCACTACCCAACCACCACCACAAGCCACAGAGGGAGGTGGTTGCTGGCCAGAGGTCACAGCCAGTCCTACCAGCTGTCTGGACCAGTAAATCCCTCCCAATGACCTTTCTGACAGCAATCAAGATTTACCTACAAGAGGGAGGAGTACTCAGCCCACATGGATGGTGCACCATGGGTACCCAGCTTGGATGATAGGGGAGGCTGTGGCACTGGACTATACACGACACCTACTACGTTAGGCCATGTTACAAAGACATGGAGTCAAAGCAGCTCTACCTAATAATAGAAACAAACACAGGGAAGCTGTCAAAATGAGGAGATAAGGAACTGTGGCCTAAATGAAAGAATAGAAAAAAGCTCAAGAAAAAGAATTAAACAAAATGGAGATAAGCAATCTATTAGATGCAGAGTTCAAAATACTGGTTATAAGGATGCTCAAGAAACTCAGTGGGTACCTCAACAGCATAAAAAGGATCCAATCAGAAATGAAGGAGACACTAGTTGAAATAAAGGAGACACTAATTGAAATGAAGAACAAATAAAGGACAGCAGAGTGGATGAAGCCAAGAATCAAATATTTGATTTAGAACTTAAGGAAGAAAAAGACATCCAATCAGTACAGTGAGAAGAAAAAAGAATTTAAAAAATCGAGGATAGTGTAAGGAGCCTCTGAGATAACTGGAAGTGTTACAACATTTGCATTATAGGGGCGCTAGAATAAGAAGAGAAATAGCAAGAATTTGGAGACCTATTTGAAAAAATAAAAGGAAACTTCCCTAATTTAGTTAAGCAAATAGACATACAAGTCCAGAAAGCACAGAGAGTCCCAAACAGGATGTATGCAAAGAGGACAGCACCAAGACACATCATAATTAAAATGCCAAAGATTAAAGATAAAGAGAGATTCTTTTTTAAATTTTAAAAAAGATTTTATTTATTTTATTTCTTAGAGGGAAAAGGAGGGAGAAAGAGAGGGAGAGAAACACAATGTGTGGTTGCCTCTTGTGTGCCCCCTACTGGGGACCTGGCCTCCAGCCCAGGCATATGCCCTGACTGGGAATTGAATCAGTGACCCTTTGGTTTGCAGGCCGTCACTCAATCTACTGAGCCACACCAGCCAGGGCTAAAGAGAGATTCTTAAAAGCAGCAAGAGAAAAACAGTTATGTACAGAGGAATTCCTATGAGACTGTCAGCTGATTTCTTAAAAAAAAACTTTTCAGGCTAAAAGGGATTGACAAGAAGTACTCAAAGTGATGGAAATCAAGGACCTACAACCTAGATTACTCTATCCAGTAAAACTATCATTTAGAATAAAAAGGCAGATAAAGTGCTTGTCAGACAAGGTAAAACTAAAAGAGCTCATCATCACCAAACCATTACTAGATGAAATATTGAAGGAACTTATTTAAGAAAAAGAAAATCAAAACTATGAACATTAAAATGGCAATAAATACATAACTATTGACAATTGAATCTGAAAAAACAAACTAGCAGACAAGCAGAACAGAAACAGAATCATAAATATGGAGAACATTGGGATGGCAGTCAGTGGGGAGGGGGGTCAGGAGAATGGGAGAAAAGGTGAAGAGATTAAGAAGTACAAATTGGTAGTTAAAGAATAGGCAGGGGGATGTTAAGAGCAAGTATAGGAAATGGATTTGCCAAAGAACTTATATGCATGACCCATGCACATGAAGGAAGAAGAGGGGATCACTAGAGGAAGTGGGGGATGCTAGGTGGAGAGAGACAAAGAGGGAAAATTTGGGCCAATGTAATAGCATAACCAATATTAATTAATTAATTAAAAATACACACTGAAATATTTAGAAGTAATGGGACACCATGTCATTGTCTTACTCTTAAATGATACAGAATAAGAGAGAGAGAGTGGAAGACAGAAGTAAAAGGAACCTTTATTCATGAATAAAATCAAAATTCTGCTAGCAAAGAGGAAGGGAAGAATGGATGTTGGACTTCACAAGCACATAAATCTTAATAAGGTGGTTTTTCATTGCTGACAATTCCACTGTCAACTACTAAATCATGCAATTATATGTAACAGAACAGCAAGTGAAATTGTCTTCCTGTGGTCCTGAAATTAACTAGAAGCATTAAGTGCCTCACATTCAGAGAGCTGCCTTCAATTGAGGTTAGCTATTCACCATAAGGCCTGCAAGAGGCACCAGTTCAGAGCCCACTTTCCCTCTCCACACCACCCTGCAGATAGTGACTACAAGCTTGAGAGGTAAGGAAGTGCTTGGCTTTTTGAATAGTATAATGCTCATGAAAATAAGCTGTTTCTTTCCATTCTCTTAAACCAGGGGAAGGTAGAAGACCCCAAGAGAATTGGCTTTAAATGTTTGGGGAGACTACGAAAGGAGAAGAATTGCATTTTGTTTCCTTGTTGAACATAATCTTTTTTTTTTTACTTTATTGTTGTTAAATTACAGTTGTCTGCATACTCTCCCCTCCCCTCCACCTCCAATCCCACCTCCCTTTCCTGCCCCCCTCCCCTCCCTTGGTTTTTGTCCATGTGTCCTCTATATTGGTTCCTGTAAACCTTTCTCCCCATTGTCCCCTCCCCCCCCGGCTATTGTTAGATTGTTCTTAATTTCAATGTCTCTGGTTAAGTTTTGCTTGCTTTTTGCTTTTGGTGATTATATTCCAGTTAAAGGTGAGATCATATGGTATTTGTCCCAATTAAAAAATGGGCAAAACACGTGAACAGACACTTCTCGAAAGAGGACATACAGAGGGCCTAGAGACATATGAAAAGATGCTCAACATCATTACCCATCCGAGAGATGCAAATTAAAACCACAATGAGATACCACCTCACACTAGTCAGAATGGCCATCATCAACAAAGCAACAGATAACTGTTGGAGGGGATGTGGAGAAAAGGGAAGCCTATTGAACATAATATTTTTAAGTAGAGATTAAATCTGTCCTTGTTACCTGAGCAAAAGGAACAGAAACAGGAAGATAGCAAGATGGAGAGAGGGCTCCACAGTTGAACAAACTGTACACCTACCATTTGACAAGGCAAAGATGCATATGTTTCCAAGAGGTCTAATGAACTCAGTAACTAGGTTTAGGTCACGTTGCTGATACCAGATCAAAGATAGTTAACCAACAGGAAAAGAGAGACAATCCTAGGAGCAAGAGGTCATGATATGCACCATCTTTGGTGTGGACTGGGGCAGTGAGAGGGGGAAGTGGAGTCAGCACAATTTACAGAGCCATGTGGTCTGGCAAGTTGTGTATAAAATCAAATCTGATCTTACCAGAGGATTCAAACCTGCTCTCAACCACACTTGGACAAACCACATTTAACCACATAAACTATAAGAACCAAGACAGGTCTACTTGATGTTAGAAGGTGGGAGAAGAAAAGAGCTTGGAAGGACTTTTGGGATGCAAATTTTGAAATGAACAGGAGTGAATATCAAATACCAAAATGAGATTGTTCTAAAATAAGAATGCCTAAAGAAATTACAAAATTTGACCAAGATATCAATAAATAACAAGCTAATCATTGGTGAAGTTTGATAAGGCCAACTGGGAAAAGTTACTAGAAAAAAGTAAAACCATTTTACATTTAGACACATGAGTTTAGACTCCTGAATAACTGGTTATGTATAGAAACTAAAATGAACAAAGCTCTGGTCTTTGATCATAATACATCAAGATGGATCTCACACCTCCTCCCTTAAATCAATCCTGTCCTTATGGTTAACCAATGAGCATAGAGATGCAAAGGGACTGCTCCATCCACTGTGGTGACAAAAGGACAACCAACTTTTCCCAGGAAGTTCTAAAGGAGTGAAGTCAACAAATCAACATCAAATGACCTCCAAGGATGTGTTCACCAGTTTTCTACTACCAAGTCACCCTGATTAGGAGTAGTTGGTCAGTGAACAGATGCCAAATTGACCTTCTCTCCACTGTGGGACAAAAACCCCGTGACCCCACTTGCATGAGGCTTTCATCTGTTCCAAGTCTATTATTTAAATGGAAGGATGAAGGAAGGAAGGAAGGAAGGAAGGAAGGGGAGATGGAGGAAGGAAGGGAGGAAGGAGTAGACTCTACCCAGCAATAGTCAGAATATGGTTTAATTTGTCTTGAACATCCTTATCTATATTTGAGTAGGGTGGTTGACACAAGTGTTGACATTTTTTCTGATTGCGATTATAATTGCCATTCTACCTATTGTTACTAAGAAGACATTGAGAGGGCTGGGAGATGGAGTGTACATAGTAAAGTCCAGTCAGGTTGGCAGTCTGAGTCCTGGAGGGAGAGTACCTGGTTTCAAGTCCTCCTAGCAATGCCATTCATTAGCTCTGTGGCCTTAGGAAAATTATGGTTTTTTTCTCTATGCTTCAGTTTCCTTACTAAGTTTTGTAAAGCTTAACAAAGTAATTACATGTAAAGACCTTAGCACATCATAAACAATAAATGTTGGCTGTTGTTATCACAACAATTATAATGATTACCATCTTAAAATGTATAGGGACACAGAGTGTGGGGTGGGAGTGAGAGTGGAGAGCAAGAAGGAGCTGACTGCTCTTAGTACTAAGTAAACAACCAAGACTGAGTATTTCGTAAAGATAAACCAGCAGCCAAAGTCATATGGATAAATTCAAATAAGTCCCCCCCTCATTAGAGGTCCTATAGTTGACCCAGAACTGGGTTTCAGGAGTAGGCATACCAGGATGGGTTTGGTGAAGACTTGCAGCTGCATTTTATTGGTCCAAATGACATGGACACTTACCCAAGGCCAAGAGACTCTGGCCTGTCTTGCAGCTCTGACACTGGCCATGGGGTTGTGGAAACACCTTGAAGACAGGTAATGTGGCAAGGCAACAGGCCACCCCTCTTGTTCTTTGGATTTGAGAGGCCCTAGCCATCTTCTCTAGCTGGAGGCTGATGGGCTCTGATATGACAGCTTAGTAAACATTCTTTCCTGAACACAAAATTGCTTAAACTCCTCCATGGGAAATGCAGACACACTGTCAGTAATGAATAATAAGAACAGCTGTGATGGTTGGGCCTCATATAAAACTAGAGGAAATTGGAGGTAATTTGAGAAATGTACCCTGAATAAGTCCTTTCCTCCAATAGTTCTATAAAATGAATATAGACACTTGTGAAGTTAAACATCTCCAACTCTACTATTAGACAAACATGTGTTTGAATCTCCTTTATGCCACCTGGAAGCCAGATGCCTTTAGGTAAGTTACCTAACCACTTTATATAGCTTTTCTTCTCTGTAATTTGAGGTTAATGACAGTACCAACCTCAAAAGGTTATCATAAGTTTTAAATGAAAGAACTTATAAATAAATTTGGCAGGTAGTAGGAGCTCAATAAATATTATCTATTGTATTAAGTGACCATGTTTTTTGCCATATTCATTCCCTGTGAAAGGGTGACTCTGAACATTATGCTAATGCTTTACTCTTTTACAGCCTTTTTTAACAGCAGAATGCCTTTCAGATATTCAGTTATAGTTTTCATGTAAATATGTTTCTGAAATAGTGTCTATAGAGTGGCCAAGATAGGGAGTTCACCATTTATATGCCCATGACCCTTAATTATATCCCTAGCTCAGAACTCTCCTTGAACTACCACAGATTTATTTATTCAATTTCTTACTCAACATCTTCACTTGGATGTCTTAAAGAAATCTTAAATTAAACATATTCAAAATTAAACACCTAATCTTTGTATCTCAAAACTGCTCTTCCCACAACTTTCCACATTTCAATCAGTGACAACTCTAGCCTTTCAAGTGCTCATGTTAAAAAATCTTGACACATCCTCAATGCTTTTGTTTCTGACTTTCTATGTGTCAGGATATACTATTGGCTCAGATTTCAAACTATATCCAGAGTTGGGCCACTTCTCACTACTACAACTCAAAGCCAAGCCACCAATGTCTCTCACTTGGGTTGCTGCTGCTACTTCTTAGCTGGGCTCCCTGCTTGCATCCTTGACCCTTGTGGGTTGAGATATGTCCACCCCAAAAAAGATATATTGAGGTTCTAATATCCAGTACCTGTGAACATGCCCTTATTTGAAAATAGGATCTTTGCAGATGTAATAAAGTTAAGATGAGGTTAGACTGGATTAGGGTAGACTCTAGTCCAATGCCTGGTGTCTTTATAAGAAAAGAGAGATTCTGAGATAGAGATACAGGGAAGAAGGCATGTGGAGACAGAGATTGTAGTTATGCTACCAATAAATACCAAGGAGTTATGCTACCAATAAACAGCAAGGAATGCCAGCAACCACCAGAAGCTGGAAGAAGCCAAGATGGATTCTTGCCTAGAGCCTTTAGAGGGAGGTTGGTCCTGCTGAAACCTTGATTTCATACCTCTAGCCTCCAGAAGTGTAAAAAATTAGATTTCTGTTGTTTTAGGCCACCACTTTGTGGTACTTTTTACAGCAGCCCTGGAAATAAATATGCCCTTCTATAGTGTATATCAACATAGACCCAAGAGCAATCCTTTTAAAAGGTGATTCTAATCACATCACTCTTCCAGTCAAAACCTTCAAATACCTTCCATGTCAAAGTTCTTATAATTGCTGATGAGGTCTTCTATGATCTCCTCTTCTTACCCCCACCCATCTCACCTCCCTCCTGTTGTTCTCCCCTAATCCACACTAAGCACATAGCTCCCTTTACTCTTCCTCATACTAGCTAATAATGCTCCCACCACAGGTCCTCTGTGTTTGCCTAGAAAGTTGTTCCCCAGATACTTATATTGGCTCCTCCCTCAACTACTTCAGGTCTTTGCTCAAGTGTTGTTTCAGTGAGGTGTGTGTTTACCATCCTGTTTAAAATTTCAGTCTACCAACCCCTGCACTTGCAAACCTCATTACTCTTCTCTGTTTTTTTATCACACATTTTCATAGCACATTTTCGTATATGATATGATTTACCAATGTATTATTTCTCCCTAAGCTTGAATATAAGCACCACAGGGTGGGCATTTCTAACTGTTTTGTCCATTATAGCTGACACCAAGAAGGCACTAGTAAATATTTATCAAATGAATGAATGAATGAATGAAAAGAATGAATGATTCTTTTTGGACAAAACTGTAATTCCTTAACAAAAGACATCTTATAGGGCAGCTAATTCTCCTCCCAAAGGCTTATGAAGATTGAATTTTGTGGTCAGCTTATCTTTAGGCCACTCTCTCATATCCAGTTTAAGCTAGGATCTTTCCAAGTTAATCAAATGAGGATTAAATGAAAAAATGTACATAAATGTAGCTAAAATTGTCCTGGTACCGAATGTGTGCTCAGTAAATTATTTCTACTCTTCCTTTATGATTTGATTTACTAAAGGAATGGGTCAGAAGCTTCTCTAATATGAGTCTTTCAGTGTCAGGAACAAAAGGTCTGGAGCCACAGAATCAGATGGCTCCTGATATTTACATCAGACTTTGCTCTTCCAGATTTGTGAGTAACCAATTGCATGTTAACATGTCAACATTGATGAACAGGCAGAACCAGAGTTAAATTATGGCAATTCTAAACTTCTGCAGCAACAGGACTTCTTACTCCATTGGGGAATAATTTTTATAATTAAGAACCTCATCCTTGCCTCTCAGCGCTCTCTGGCATTTTGTGTCAAAGTACAGGATCAAAAAAGAAGACCAAGAAGAAAGTATCAGTGGTTGTGTTCAGCACCATGCCCTGGCACAGTGAGTGCAGCTTGACACAGCAATTCACCCTTGAGCCCCCAGCCTTTGGGGCTTACCTTTCCCAGAAATAATGAGATCACTCAGGAATGGCTGTCTTTAGTGGAAGGAGATATATGCCTCTTAAAGGAGAGCCTAGGTAGCTGTATATATCTCTTTTCTTAATCTTTTTTTAAAAGATTTTATTTATTTACTTTGAGACAGAAGGGAAGGGAGGGAGAAAGAGAGGAAGAGAAACATCAATGTGTGGTTGCCTCTCATGTGGCCCCCACTGGGGACCTGGGCTGCAACCCAGGCATGTACCCTGACTGGGAAACGAACCGGCAACCCTTTGGTTCACAGCCTGTGCTCAATCCACTGAGCTACACCAGCCAGGGCCTTAATCTTTTGCACTACAATCATGTGAGATTTCAAAGAACATTTCTCTGAAGTTCATCCTCCATTGAGTCCATGTTTATCATGTCAATAAAATATAAAACCATATCCCAGAATCCCTCAAAGCAGTAGCTTGATGAAGCATTTAAAAAGTCCTAGGGAAACAGAAATTCCAAATTAGAAAGATTTCTCATTCTTATTTATACATTATCTCATTTAATTCTCTCAGCAGATGATTATTACTATTTTATAGATGAGAAAACTATGGACTAGACAAGTTCAGAAAATTAGAGAAGCTCACTATATCATTTTCCTAGAAGTGTAATAAAAAATTCCATAAACTTGGTGGTTTACAAAAACAAAAATGCATCCCATAGAAGGTTTTCAAGGCAAAATTTTAAATCGAAATGTCAGCAGGGTTGGTTGCTCCTGGAAGGTGTGGGGAAGAATCCTTCCTTGCCTCCCTCTCAGCTTCTGGTGGCGTTGCTTGCCTTATTATAGATGCGTTACCCAATCTCTGCCTCCATCCTCACATGGCCTACCCATTTGTTGTTTCTCTGTGTGTTTACTATCTCTACCTTTCTCTTATAAAAATACCAGTCATTGGATTTGTATCCTGCCTTAAGTTTGAGATGCTCTCCTCTCCAGATGCTCAAGTTAATGACATCTGCAAAGGCCCTATTTCAAAATAAGGTCACATTCATAGGTACCAGGAGTTAAGACTTGGACATATATTTTGGGGTGAGGCACGAGTAAGAAGTATCAAAGCAAGGACCCAAACTCAATTCTACATTCTTTTAGCATTCCAATTCCATACTGCTTTCCCTGGTGATCCCAGTAAAGCAGCATAAACCACTGTGGACTTGTAGCTGGCTTGAGGTCAAGTGCCTCTTAAGTTGTCTTCTTTTCCTAAGAGAAAAGTTGATTTTAGTTTTTCCATTATTTATCTGTGGTCAAATGGAATGTAATCTGAAAATTCCTTTGGAAATATGTGGGAGGTTATTCTAAAGCTAAGTATGCTTTACACCATCCTCTTTCCACAAGGTATTGAAGTTGTTCTTAGAGTTCATCCTAATACACACTACCACAGAGCTTTTAGTGATGGCATCTGGCAAACATTGCTTTTCTAATCATGCTCCTGACATGGGAAGAGGTGCTTTAGACATATGTGTAATGTATGAGGGTATTTTTTAAGTTCTTCTTCTTCTTTTTTTTTTTTTTTTACAATAAGAATGCATTTGGGTGCTGTTCACTAAATGATTATTTCAGCAAGTCTGGGTTGTCCAAACCCTTACAGAAAGGTTTAGGCCTTGCTCAGTTCCTTGGAGATAACTCATTGGAATACACTGCCTGATAAAAGTACCTTTGTTTATCTAACGGTCTTGGGCCACACTTGATGGCCAATGCAAACAATGTCATTTATGTGAAGGGCCCTGAATTACACAGTATTAGCTTAATCTTTAGAGGGACTGGAGTTAGGTCAACCACACAGGCAGTCAGCCATGCCAAAGTGATGGAGCCACACAAAAAAAGCTGGATATCAAGACTCCAGTGATCTTCCCCTGTTGGCAGTCCTAATGCAGTACTTGAATGCATTACCACACATTGTTGTACAGAAAATTAAGCATTGTCCATATAACCCCATTGGTCGAGGACAACTCGATGCTTGTGTCTGGTCTCTCCTGGACTACATTCTTTGCCTTTTTCTGTTGTTGATTTTAACCTGTATCATTTTGAAACTGGAAAAGTCCACCTTTGTGCTGCTTGTCACTACCAAAACCAATCATTAGAGACAGGGATTGAATTTTTATGGGCACTTTATTCAGATGCTGGCAATCTGAGAAGACAGTGGGTTACATACGCTAAAATCTGTCTCAACATCTCATCTCAAACTGACCTTTTTATAGGGAGAAGGAGAGTGTAGTTAAGGGGTTTGGAAAAAGGTAAAACAAATAAGAGTTTTAGTCCAGAGGCAATTTTCCTAGTATTTCTTTATCTGCCGATCAACGATTCTTTATCTTAGTCAAAGAGGTTCTCTCCCTGGAACACAGTGGTTCAGATACCATCTTTATCACTTGCAGACCCCCTGGGATACAAAGGTTGAATTTCTTGTTGAATTCCTGGAGTCACGTAGGTCCTGAATTCCAGTTCCTGGAATAACAGCTTTCCACATGCATTAATCCCTTGAGTCTGTAAGTGAAGCTAATGTCTTTAACTCTTGAGTTCCCTTATCAGATTCAATGTAAACAATTTTAGCCATGACTTTAACAGCTTTGCTGATTTCTGTAAGTCCTTCTACTGAATCATTGAACCTGAGAGTAGTCTTGGGGACCCCAAACACAGGAGCTATTGTCTAATTTTTTAACAATGCATGGTTCTTTCAATGTTCAGTTCTAGCAAAGTTTTACTGAATGTATAAACTCCATTACAGTGAGGATTGTACCTTTCTGTATTCATTATTACATTCCTTCCTCCCCACAATACATGTATGGAACTTTGTATGTGCTGGATATTCAATGAGGAGCAGATGAAAATGACATTGAATTATGAGACCAGACTTAAGAAGAATATTTTATAACCAGAGCTGACTCATAGTCCATTGGCGAGCATTGCTATAAATACTTTTCTGAATGGGATTCAACTCACACCTGTGAAGATCACCTAAGACTGAGTGCTGTGAGCCTTTGTTTGATGCATTTTAAATGATAAACTCTCCTATAGTAGCTCTTCTCCTTGAAGCTTATGTTCCTTGTCTCTGTGGCCCCACCGACAATGCTGCAGCATGGACAAGGGTGACATGCCTGAATTGATCCTGAGCTGTTAAAGAATACACATTCCCTCTTCTCTTCCCTATCAACAAGAGATCTCTGTTTGAAATAGTTAGCACTTGAGTTACAACTCTTGCAATTGCTGACACATGCAGTGATACTATGTCTCTATTATGTGGGAAGCCCCCCTAAATTGAGAAGTTTAGTGGGAAGATAGTTCTGGAATGAGCAAATTCTTAAACTACAACCTTTAAACAGATATCATGACCCCACAAGAACACCAGCATTGTTCTCAACAAGCTTTTTATTTTACAATTAAAATTTTAGTGGACTTCTCCAAGTTGGGCAAAAGTGTTAGTTTCCAAAGAAATAAGGTTGATTTGTGGCAGATATTAAGGTTTCTCTAATTATCTAAAGCTAGCATATTCCTGAGGGAATCTCTGTTTTGTTTGGTTTGAAATAGAGTAAAAATTTTTCAGCACATGGTGCCAAGCAGCAAGCTAATGAATTAATTTGTCAGTGTGCCCTAAAATGGACAATATAAGCATTTAACAAAGAGTGTACTCTGCTGCCGCACAAAAACAGTTTAATTCTCTGAACTGCTAGCTTTTGTTCAACGTGTCTCTTTGTTTATCTGTATGTTTATTTCATATCAATATCTTCATGAACAAAATTTTGGGGGTAAAAATTTAAAGCTAAACAATAAGGTAGGTCAGTTGATTTTGACAGGGTGACAAGACAATTAAAGAACGGAAATATCGTCTTTTTAACAAATGGTTCTGGGATGACTGGATTTCCACATGTAAAAGAATAGAATTGGACCCTTACTTCACATCATCACTAACAAAAACTAACTCAAAGGATCGAAGCCCTAAGATTTCAAAGGTTTTAGGAGGTGGGACCTTTGGAAATTAACTAGACCATAAAGGTGGAGCCTTCATGAATGGAATTAGTGCCCTTATAAAAAGAGGAAAAGAAGAAAACATGCTCTCTATCCACCATGTGAGCATAGAGCAAAAAATTGTTATCTGTAATGCTGGAAGGCTTTCACCAAAATTTGATCATGCTGTTACCCTAACCTTAGACATCCCGCCTCCATATCTGTGAAAAATAAATATGTTTGTTAAACCACCTAGTCTCAGACTCTTTGAGGAAAACATAGGGGTTAATGTTCATAATCTTCAATTATGATACCAAAGCACAAGTGACAAAAGAAAAAATAGATTAACAAATTAAGATATCATCAATATTAAAATTTTTCTACATCAAAGGACACAATAAGTAAAAAAACAACCTACAGAATGGGAGGAAATATTTAGAAATTATATATCTGATAAGGGATTTATATGTATAATATATGAAGAACACTTAAAACTCAAAAATATTGCCCAGCTGGTGTAGCTCAGTGGATTGAGCACAGGTTGGGAACCAGAGGGTCCCGGTTCGATTCCCAGTTGGGGCACATGCCTGGGTTGTGGGTCAGGTCCCCAGTGAGGGCCATGTGAGAAGCAACCATACATTGCTCTTTCTCCCTCCCTTCTCCTCTCTCTAAAAATAAATAAATAAAATATTTTTTTAAAAAACCCTCAAAAATAAAGAGACAAGCCAATTTTGCTCGTTTGTTTGTTTTGTTGATTAGGTTCTACTTATAGGTGAGATCATGTGATATTTCTCTTTCACCACTTGGCTTGCTTCACTTAGCATAATGCTCTCCAGTACCATCCATGCTGTTGCAAAGTGTAGGAACTCCTTCTCTCTTTCTGCTTCATAGTATTCCATTATGTGAATGTACAATAGTTTTTTGATCCATTCATTTACTGATGGTCTCTTAGGTTGCTTCCAGCACTTGACTATTGTGAATTGTGCTACTATGAACATTGGGGTGCATAGGTTCTTTTGAATTGGTGTTTCAGGATCCTTAGGGTACAATTCCAATAGTGGTATTGCTGGGTCAAAAGGCAATTCCATTTTTAGTTTTCTGAGGAAATTCCATACTGTTTTCCACCGTGGCTGCATCAGTCTGCATTCTTACCAACTAGGGTTGCCTTTTCTCCACAACCTCTCCAATACTTGTTGTCTGTTGATTTGTTTATGATGGCCATTCTTAATGGTGTGAAGCATTATCTCATTGTGGTTTTAATTTGCATCTCTCTGATGGCTAGTGATGTTGAGCATCCTTTCATATGTCTCTGGGCCCTCTGTATGCCCTCCTTGGAGAAGTGTTTGCTCAAGTCCTTTGCCCATTTTTAAATTAGGTTGTGTGTCTTCCTAGAGTGGAGTTATGTGAGTTCTTTATATATTTTGGAGATCAGACCCTTTTCTGAGGTGTCATCTGAAATATGTTTTCCCATAAGGTTTGTTCTCTTTTCCTCTTAATGCTGTCTTCTTTAGCCATGCAGGAGCTTTTTTATTTTGATGAATTCCCATATGTTTATTCTTTCCTTTATGTATCTTCCTCTAGGAGATATATCGGTGAAAATATTGCTGCACAGAATATCTGAGATTTTCCTGCTTATGTTCTCCTCTAGGACTTTTATCATGTCACAACTTATATTTAAGTCTTTTATCCACCTTGAATTTATTTTTGTGTATGGTGTAAGTTGGTGGTTGAGTTTCATTTTTTTGCATGTAACTGTCCAGATCTCCCAGTACCATTTTTTGAAGAGGCTATTTTTACTCCACTGTATGCTTCTGTCCCCCTTGTTTAATATTAATTGACCATAAAGACTTGGGTTTATTTCTGGGCTCTCTATCCTGTTCCATTGGTCTGTGTGTCTGTTCTCATGCTAGTATTAGGCTGTTTTGATTACAGTGGCCTTCAGTCTTCATCAACCTGGCTAACACTGCTCCCTCTACTCAACATTTGCAATGGCCTGAACCTCTTTCAGCAGCTGTTTCTGATAAGGGCCCATACTGAGGACTTTCTTAAAATCTCTCAAAGGTCTACAAACCCGCAAAAAGCAGTAGTTGGCCTCAGAATATCCTGTACCTCTCACTAAAATGCTTCAAGCCCAGCACTCATGGCAGTTGGCCTTAGTTCACAGCATAATTTCTCCCAAACACCTTCAACTCAGTAGAAGCAACTACCAATAGCAAATCACTTTGTAGCGTCTACCAGGTGACCCAGGGCCAAACACAGACAGTGGCTGATCTTGGCCTGCATTGCAGCCTCTCCCAAGAGGTCCTAGAACCAAAACAACTGGTGGCCAGCTTCAGACTATACCAGAGCACACCCCAATTGGCTCAACAAATGATGTACCCAAACACACTGGAGGCCCACTGAGGACATACCATAATTAAAATACAAAAAGTTAAAGACAAAGAGAATATTAAAAGCAGTAAGAGAAAAGTAGTTACCTGCAAGAGAACTCCCAGAAGACTGTCAGCTGATACCTGAACAGAAACTTTGCAGGCCAGGAGAGATTGGCACAAAGTATTTAAAGTGCTGAAAAGCAAGGACCTACAATCAAGATTACCCAAATCAGCAAGGCTATCATTTAGAATCAAAAGAGAAATAAAAAGCTTCCCAGACAAGAAAAAAACTAAAGGAGTTCATCACCATCAAATTACTATTACCAGAAAGGGACTTGTTTAAGAAGAAAAAAGTGTCAAAAATATAAATGATAAAATGGCATTAACTGCATACATATCAATAATTATTTTAAATGTAAGTGGTTAAATGCTCGAATCAAAAGATATAAGATGGTTAATTGATAAGAATACAAGTCCCTTACATATGCTGCCTATAAGAGACCTATTTCAGATTAAAAGACACACACACAGACTGCAAGTAAAAGGATAAAAAAAGATATTTCATGCAAATGAAAATGAAAAAAGTGTTGGGGTAACAATACTTATATCAGACAAATGACTTTAAAACAAAGAGACAAAGAAGAACATTTCATAATGATAAAAGTATCAGTCCACTAGAGGTTATGTTACAGGCAACCTCCGTACTGCTAAACCGCAGGAACACCTCCCGCCTGCAAAAGGGGGGGTGGGGCGAACCCAAGCCCCCTGTACTTTGTTCTTTGTCTAAAATGTCAGTTACCAGCCCAGTTACAGAATGTCAGTTACACACTTTCCTGCCAAGCTGCAGGCTCAGCCACCCATGACCTGCTTAGCAACTAACAATGCTAACAGCACATAAAGTACCAAGTAAGGTTGCCAGGTTTGACTTCCATGTTAAGGCCAAGCACCTTGTTCTTTGTCTCCCAAATAAGGTAGCCGGCCCTAACATCCGCTTTTGCTTCTATGGTAACCTGCTTCTGCCACGTAGACTAGGAAGAGACAAGGCTATAAAAGCAGACCCCAACCCAACCTCGGCACCCAGAATTTGGAGACCATCTCCTCTGGGCCCATGCGTGTAAATAAAAGAATCGTGCCCCAATATCTCTTGGTGTCTGGTCACTTCATTTTCTGTAACAGTTATAACCCTGGTAAATATTTATGTATCTAACATGGGAGCACCTAAATATATAAAGCAAATGAATATTGACATACTTAAAAGGAGAGATCAACAGTGCTGCAGTAATTGTAGGGGATTTTAACATCCCATTACCATAAATGGATAGGTCGTCCACACAGAAAATCAATAAGAAAAGTGTCGTGGGGATTTCGTCCCAGCCGAAACCCGTGGGTGACCGTAACCGAATGCGTGAAAGAATCTCACACTGAGACACGCGGGGGGAAGGAATCCGGGGCCATGTGGCTTGATTCCTCTCATCCCAGGAAAAAAGCCTCGAGCGTGGCTTAGCCGGGTTTTTATTGGGAAGCTCCGGATACAGCAAAATGGGAATGGCTATTCATTAGCTATGCAAGATGTTCCGGGCAACCATTAGCATAATCCCTTGGTTCCGGGGGAAGGGTCCCAGCAAGTTAACAAGTCCTAGGAAGTAAGTTAATCCAATTTCCCTTAAAGGAATTCCTTTTTCCAAGAGCATGATTTTTACGCAGGCCCACACGGGAGTGTTAATTTCCACGGAGCTGAGCTCGAGACGTGGAAATTCCCAGGGGGTTACGTTTTTATCATGCGGATGAAAAGAATTCCTGTCACACCTCCCCCTTTTTTCTTATGAGATCCTTTTCCACAGGCATGGATCACGCCAGCTCATAAGGGCATGCGGAGCCGAGCTCAGACACGCGTGATTTCCTGTGGCGGAGACTCTCCACGTGTGCGAAAAGAATTCTTAAATTTCCCTCTGCCTTTTTTCCGCGATTTTAGGAGCCAGATTAAACCTATAAAATTCGCCACTTGCTGGTCCCTTGCCCGGCCCTGGGAGAATAATTTACATATGCAGCGAAGCACACACATTAGCATTATAATCAGAAAGCAGCCAGCAGCCCCAAAGATCCACATTTTTAGGTTAAGATCATTAAACCAAGTCTGGGGGTTTAGCCAGTCGAAATGTTCACGGAGGCTTTCAAATATCTC
>PVJI01020043.1:0-29898 GCA_004026765.1 Micronycteris hirsuta | reverse complement strand
CAGTGACTCTGGCCGTCTCTGCAGCTGCCTGTCGCTTCTGGGTACCTAGCGACAGTCTTGGCTGCCACTGATATTCCCATCAGCCACCTCTTCTCTTCAGGCTATGATGGCTTTTCACGTGATGAAGTCTCCCGTGTGGGTGCACTCCCCCCACGCCCTCTGGCCTCCCAGGGGGCTGGGGGCCCCGTTTCTGGCTGAGGAAGGGGGGCCAGTGCCTGCCGGCAGCTCGGCATTGATGTGGCGGCATCGATTGCAGTGACGCTCTGGACGCTGTCTCCTTACAGAGCTGGAAGGAATCTGCCGAGCGAGCCACCAGCTCAGCCAGGGAGCCTTCCTGTCACCCAGGGGACCGTGCTTGAAGGTGCTCCCCACGCTGCGGAGTCTTCCGAAAGCAGGGCCTGGGATTCAAATCTCAGTGGGCACGAATACAGTTTTATTGGAGCACATGCCCAAAAACTGTAGGCAAAAAAAACCTTTCTTTTTAAAAAGATTTTTAAAAATCCTCCCCTGAAGCTATGTTTATTGATTTGAGAGAGAGAGAGAAACAGTTGTCGGCTGCCTCCCGTACGTGCCCGGCTGGGGATGGAACCTGCAGCCTTTTGGTGCACAGGACGACGGTCCCACCAACTGAGCCACCCGGCCAGGGCGGCAAGGAACCTTTTCTCTAGGAAACTTTCTTGGACTAATTTCCAAGCGACTACGGTTTTCCCAGCATGTCAGAGCTGGCGGGGCGGTGGGTGGGGGGACGTGTGGGCAACAGCTCAGAAGGGACAGCAAACAAGTGCAGTGCTCTTGTCCTTGAAGATAAGTCCCGAGGCGGGAAATCAGATTGGGAAGAAAACGACAGGACCACGGCACGAGGGTGTGATGTTCTCCGGCCCGCACCGTGGCATTCACAGCCTCACTGTCTCCACGTCAAAGGGACATTTCGGTGAGCCTCGAATGACTTAAAATCTCTCATTAAAAACTGTTCTTAATCACGCAGATCTCCATTCAAACTTCTCAACTGATTAAAGCCAAAAGAAACTATTTTTTAGGAACTCCCAGGAGGAGATTCGTTTGCCGTTTCTGCTGTCAGGTACCCCCCTCCCTCCCCTGCCCTGCCCAGCCCTTGGCTCTCGGCTCCCCCGCCGCCTGCCGCATGCAGGCGCCCCTGGAGCAGCGTCCGTCCGGAGAAAATACGGCCCCATGCCCATGTGAGGGGCAGGAGCTGCAGCGACACGCCTTCGCGACTGCTGAGCAGGGACCGTTTCAATGGCTTGGGGCTGAAATCGATGAGCCCTTCTGTTCACAGGAAGCCTGGCGAGGACGCGATGTGACGCTGGCAGGGAAGAAAGGGGACCGCACCGTGGTGTTGAAGTAGCCGCGTCCAGAGACGGGTCAAGGTTTTGAAAAAGGGCCACTGTCCTCGTTCAGCAACTTTTCCAGTGAGAGCCTGTATGTCCGTCCAACACCCGTCTGTCTTTCTATGAATAGGGTGCAAAACAGGGCACCGTCTCCTTTCACAGAAGAATGAAAAAGAAAGGCATCATGAGGGACAGCACGGTATTCCAGTGAGGAACAGGTGAGCAGAGAGACAGGTAGGGGGACAGGTGAGCAGGGGCACAGGTGAGCAGGGGGACATTTATTCATGTCCCCCTGTTCACCTGTCCCCCCCCACCCGCCTGTCTCTCTGCTTACCTATCCCCCTGCTCACCTGTCTTTCTGTTCACCTGTCCCTCCACTCACCTGTCCCTTCACTAACCTGTCTCTCTGCTCACCTGGTGAGTGGAGGGACAGGTGAGCAGGGGGACAGGTGAGCTGCTAACCATGAGACCCTCCATTCTGTAGGACACTGGCTTCGCCACCTGTGCCAGTAAAGGTGTGGGCTGCAAAGGGGGGTGTGGGCGGAGCACCAGATGGTCAAGGGCACTCCCAAGAACCAAGAGGAGAGGGCTCAGCCTCCAGTGCACAAGGTGGGCGCGTGAGGTCTCAGCCTTCGAAGAGAAGGGCGATCTCAGGCTCTTGGTGGCAATTTAGGTCTTTTTTCCACCTGACAGATGATGGCTCAGTATGTTTTCTTCCAGATCGGTTTATAGGACTTAACTTTCATTCTTTGGAGGCAAGGGCGCTAAAACTCAAGACACCCTGCGTCCTTTCTCTTCCCCCCGAAACGATGAGCTTTTCGGGTATGTCTTAGTCTGTTCAGGCCACTGTCACCGCTACTGTCCCCGGGGGTTGCAAACAGGAGACCTCTATTTCTCTCAGAGTGGAGGCTGGTGCCCCAGGTGTCCGGTGAGGGCCCGCGTCCCGGATCAAAGAGCGCCCCTTTCCCCCGTGTCCCCATGTGGCAGAGGGGCCCGATCCGTCCTGAGGGCTCAGCCCCCCAGAGGCCTCGCCCCTGGAAACAGGCCCCAGGGGCACGTTTCAGGGCCTGGGCTTCCGGCACACCGACATTCAGCCCATCACACAGCTACAAACCTTGTTTTTTAAAATCCTTACCCAAGGGTATGTTTATTGATTTCAGGGAGAGGAACGGGGACAGAGAAAGAGAGAGAATCAGCCCGGCTGGTGTGGCTCAGTGGATTGAGCGCGGGCTGGGAACCAGAGGGTCCCGGTTCGATTCCCAGTCGGGGCACATGCCTGGGTTGCGGGCCAGGTCCCCAGTGAGGACCATGTGAGAGGCAACCATACATTGCTCTTTCTCCCCTCCCTTCTCCTCTCTCTGAAAATAAATAAATAAAATCTTTAAAAAAAAAAAAAAAGAGAGAGAATCAATGTGCAAGAGAAACATCCATCAGTTGCCTCCCGAACATGCCCGAGGGCAGATTGAACCCAGAACCTAGGTATGTGGCCTGACCGGGCATCGAACCTGCAACCTTCTGGTGTACGGGACAAGGCTCCACCCAACTCAGCCAGTGGCCAGGGCATGTTCTAATCTTCAAATAGACTCACAGCTCAAGCCGGAGAAGGGGCTGCCGAGCAGGGTGGGCACTCAACAAAGACGGGACCTCTAACCCAGGAACACGCACCAGGGTAAGGACTAAGTGCATTGAATGTGTGTGTCACTCCAAACAGGATGGGACGAAGGTCTCTGTCCCTGCGGAGCGCTAGCTTTCTTCAGATCGGAGAATATTAAGAAGGCTGCCCCGCTGAGCCGCAAACGATATCCTACCGTTACCCTCCGGCCAACGTGGAGAGAGGTTAGGCATTGTGTGAAGGGTTTCGCCTTGAACCCTGGCATCCCCGCGGCCACACCGCCCCGGGAACGCAGAGAAGCCGGATGTCCTGTCCAGAGGTGGCTCGTACGCCTGGAGCGAAAATTCACGTCCATGCGTTCTGACCCCAGAGCCCAGGCTTGCAGCCACTCCAGTGAGTTTCGACTCTTTTCCTAGCAGGTAAAATTGCAGTGACTTCTCTCTCCCCAAGTTCATGTCTGCCTCTGAGAAGTCCTGAGGTTTTCTGGAGAGGAAATTAAGATGAGGCACTTCTCACAAGTAGCGTTCAAACAGCGCAGCCTCCCGAAAGCAAGGAAGCTCCATCTCAACTTAAATCTGGCAATAGCAGCAGTGTCCCTACGGGGCGACAATATCCCCCAAAACGTCCTAAAGACCGAAGGGAATCTCGGGTGATTGGAAAACAGCTCTTTTCTCCAGGATGCTGCAGCCCGGACGCCATGGCCACGAACAGAGAGTGGGGGTGGACCTGGTGCGCGCGGGTCCGAGAGGCCGACCCCACGCAGGGACTCCCTGGGAGCCGGGTCCAGTGTCCAGTCCCAGTCCCGGCTGCTTCCAAACGCACCTCGCCTCGCCTGCCTTCCGCAGACTTCTGCCTGCTCCACAGACGTCCTTTCTCGTAAATTCCGAAGTGTCTGCATGTCCCAAGGTGAGCTGGCAGCTTCTTTTATTGCCGGCAGTTTGCAGGCAAGGACCTGACATTTAAAAATACGGCGCTCACTTCTGCGCGTGACCCTCTTTCCAACTCTCTCCTCCTCTCTTCCCAGTGCCCTTTGCTCTTGTCCCCTCTGGGCTCCCAGGGGCAGCGGCGGGGGCACATGGGGCCCTGCAGACCCTCCCGGACCTTCGTCTCCTCGCGCAGTTGGAAAGGAGGCGTTTTCTGTGGAGAGACCACATCTGCGCCAGAGGGAAAGAGCATGGTGACAACTTGCTTCACCGTCGGCCAGCTCGCCTGCTCTGCACACTAGCGGGAGGAGCCTCACACGGCGCCGCGGGAGGGAGCGGCAGAGACACGGATTCTGCACAGACGTCTCCAGGAATGTGTGTGCACGGCACTGATGGGAAATGGCAGCCCCTGCAATGGCTGCGGGGCTGTGAGCCAAGGAACTGTGTCTGTCACCTCGAGCCTGTGCCTTCGGGACAGTGGCCATGGGTCCCCTGGTCTCTCCACCTGTCCCCGCTGCGTGGCCCTGGCTGGGGAGTCTCAGTCAGGCATCCGTTCAGCTAATTTGATCAGATTTGTGGGCTTTTAGGGTTAACCTCAGGGGTACAAATGCGCTCCGGGACTTGCAGGGATGTGGGTTCCCTACCCATCCTCCCGTTTCTCACGCTTCTTTCCAAGGGAGCCCCTGGATCTTTGGGGCTGACCGGCTTAGAGACACTTTTAGTGGGCTCTACCCCCTCCAGGGAGTAGACTAAATGCCGGCCATTGAGTCATAACTGGCAATTGTTCTTTGAAAGCTCCCCTTCCCGCCTGTTCTGTCTCCCTTCCTTCTTTAGACCTGAATGGAAACATGAAGGCTGGGCTTCAGCTGCCAAGTTCGGCCACAACGCGATCTTGACAGAGGGATTTGGGGCCAGGTGGAGTGAAGGAGGAAAAGGAAAGGTTCTAGTTTTCTGGGACCTGCTGCACCATCCTGTCCGCCCGGCTCGTTGCCTGTCTCCACTTTGATTTAAATCCTCACCGAGGATCTGCTTATTGATTTGAGACCAAGAGGAAGAGAGAGAGAGAGGGAGGGAACTGTTGATATGAGAGAGAAACATTAATTGTTTGCCCCCGTACACCCCTCAACCAGGGCTCGAACCCACAACCTTTGGTGTACGGGACGATGCTCCAACCAACCGAGCTGCCCAGCCAGGGCCCTCCCCTTGTCTCACCCGAGAGGAAAGCGAGACCGCACCTGGTCTCAGCCGAGGTCCTTCTGTCTGTCCTGACCACTCGGTGATTTCTCCGCGCTCACACAGCAATGTCCTGAGGTCCCTTTCTCTTCCTGACCATGGCGACTTCTGAATCACAGCACTCGTTTCTTCTGCCCTCTTGAAGTGGCCCTGATTTAATACACTGGGAGGTTCTCTTTGGTTCAGACTTGGCTTTTTTGCAGCTCAGAAATGCAGGCGAGGGTTGGTTTTCATCACTTTTTCCTCCGCGGTCCAAATGGCACCGTGACCGGTCGTGACCCGTCCCGGGTTGACGTTTCTGAGTCATGGCCAAGCAGGCAGGGCTGGGCTTCCTTGGCCCTCTGCTCACAGAGGCAGAGTCTTGACTAACTGCCTTTTTTTCCCTTTGGAAAAAAATGTACTGGTAACCATAGCAATAAGAACTCCCCCTGCAAGTGGAAATGATTATTGTTACCGCCGTGGCAGCCCCAGCTTCTTCCCTGTCACCAGGAGACAGAGGCAGATGCCGTCTCAACAGCTCACCTGGGTGGGCCCAGGGCCTTGGGTCCGCAGCAGGCGGGGGGGTCATGCGGACTTGAGGAGGGTCCTGGCTGTTGAAGGCAGCGTGGGTGACCTGGGCCTGGAGACTTTGCCTGTGTCCACGGCACACGAAATGTGTTCTTCACTAGGCTGTGACCACAGGGGCAACGGGCCACGCCTCTGCGTCATTTTCTCCTTCTTTTTTTAAAAAGATTTCATTTATTCTTAGAGAGAGGGGAAGGGAAGGAGAGAGAGAGGGAGAGAAACATTAATGTGTGGTTGCCTCCCGTGTGCCCCCTACTGGGGACCTGGCCCGAAACCCAGGCATATGCCCTGACTGGGAATCGAACCGGCGACCCTTTGGTTCGCAGCCTGGCGCTCAGTCCACTGAGCCACACCAGCCAGGACATCATTTTCTGCTGACACCAGACATGGCCCATGGGCTCTGGGAATGGGGATGAAAGCGTAGAGCCGGGACTTTGGATAAAACACTTTGGCAATGAGCCACGTGTCCCCTGGTTTGTGGCTGGCTCTCTATTGGCTAAATTTTCTGCCAATCATTTCATGAAACAAGGCTGGACCAGATGCCCAGCGTTTGGCCAGAAGGCTCTTTGAAGAACAGCTGAGTCCCGCTCCCCGCTTCTCCACTATTAACTCTGTCCATGCAGCGATTCTACACGGGCTCTTGGGGCAGAAGGGAATGTTCTCTGCAGTCGGGGTTCATGCTGTGCTTCAGAAATCACTCGAGTGGACGAGGAGAGGGCAGTTTCCAGGATGAACTTGAGCCAGAGATAAATCCAAACCTCCCTGTCTCCACCCAGCTGAGTCCCTCTCCTCGAAGGAATGTGCTAGGCTTTTGAAAAGCGCTTTCACTTGAAAAGTCACGGTCAGAGCCCTCCCCACCCACTCCCACAGCAAGGACGATATTTCACCCCCATACTTCACCCCCGTGTTGACATTTATATGCCAGCAACTCATTTGTTACAGATGCTAATTGCGGAGCAACCATCCAAAAGAGGCAACAGAAACAGCAAAATGAAAAAAGGCTGAGAAACCCTTGGAGATCCCACCTAATGAAAACTGCAAACGAGGAAAGAACTCTGCCCCCTGGGGCCTGCTCCTCCATCTCTGATGCTTGGTGACTGACCGCTCCCCTTCTGGACCCCCTCTCTGTCACACTTCTCCACACTGTCCCCTGGGCGGGAAATTAAGATGACAATAACTCCATCATCCAATGAACACTTGGACCTTGGTTACCTGAACTTCACCAGTCTTGCCTCTCTGTCTCCCAGACACCACAAAGGCAGGCAACTTTCCCTGGCCCATTTCTGAGGTCCAGTGATGAGCATCCCATCCCTGAGCTCACCGACCCCACCCATGAAACCGTGTGGAGGAACATTCTAGGAAAGAACACACGCCTTCTCGAGAGCACGCCTTTTCTGGAATATGTCAGAGGGCAAGGTGGGAGAGGACACCCTGGGGTGAGGAGATCCCCAGGGTGGCGAGGTGGGCTGTGTAAATGGGGCATAAACCCCACGTGGGGGTCTTCCTTGTCCTGTGCTCTGCCTTCAATTTGCAGGGAGTATCGTCCATCATGGGGTAGGACTTTCTGAAAGTCCAGGCACCGGACGAGAAATATGAGGGCGGGCAGACCCAGCCCCTCGGCCCAGAACTCACCTGACGT
Source organism: Micronycteris hirsuta (assembly GCA_004026765.1). NCBI lineage: Eukaryota > Metazoa > Chordata > Mammalia > Chiroptera > Phyllostomidae > Micronycteris > Micronycteris hirsuta. The sequence goes on along the minus strand of PVJI01020043.1, from coordinate 22,581 downwards.
GAACGGAACGCCTGTCTCAGCCAGGGTCCAACCCGGGCACAGAACCACACTGTGACATCATGAATGGCAGCAGGGACTCAAAGTGACAGGGTCGGCGATGGCCTTCTGGGAGTGGAGGAGGGCACCGTGCCTGACCAGCCAGTCCGAGGCAAACACTCAGGAAAGACCCCTCGGTGCCCCCCTCCCAGACCCCAATGCCTTGGAGACACGAGGTGGGGGTCCCCACAACCGCCTACAGGCCATACTTTGAGGAGGAACTCAAATCTGGTGAAGATGTGATGGAGAAAAGCGAAGGAACCCCCTTCTGTCTGGTGATGGGCGAGGCCCCGAAGACTCCATCTGGTCCTGATGAACGTCCAAGAGCCGGGAGGTGTACCCACTGGGCCCCGGCTCCTGCCAGCGGCACGGGGAGGGCGGCGGCGGTGGCTTCCTGCAGGTCAGATTTGTTCCTCTGGGTGTAAACCGAAACCACGACTTCTGTCCTGCGGGATCAGCAAGCAGGTTTCTCTCCCGTCTTCAGATGCCACTCCTGTCCTTGAAGCTGGTTGTGGGGCTAATTAAGCACATTCATGTCACCTGCAGCTCTCCTCCCCGTCACCCCGTTGAAGTCCCTCCCTTTACCTTCACGAAAGGAAACACAAACCTCAGTTTCCAAAAACAAGATACAATTATTTTTCAAAACTGAGTGTGGGACCTTCCCACACTATGCACAGTATAGTAGAATAAAGTCCACCGTGTGCATCTTCCAGCTGGAACAATTCCCAGCTCGCGGCGAAGCCTGTTTGACCTGTAGTCTTGCTCCGGCCATGTGCATTGGCCGGAGGTGCCTCTGCAGAGAAGCCAGCACCTGCCCTTCTGGTCTGCCGCTCAGACCCATTAAGTCCTGCAGTCAGGGGCTGACGCGGTTTAAATCTAACTGTGGCTTCCTCACAGCCTCAGCACAGGGTCTGCGTGAATCTCAGAGTAAGCGCCTGGTCAGGACCCTGAGCCCTGTGACGGAGGGATCTGCCGTCTCTCCAGACCCAGTCTCGTGGTGCGGAGGACAGAGTAGGAGGTGAATAAGTTAAGGTCAGAGGGAAGCAGGAAGACCAGGACACCGGCCTCAGCGTGAACCGCATTGGGGAAAGAAGTGCAGGGCGAGGCTCTGCCTTGGAGGAACTCCTTGACTTCCTCTTTCTTCTTCTCGCCAGGGCAGCGGCTCAGGGGAACTGTTAGGTCCTAAGACAGGACCAGTCCGCTGGAGCGAGGGACCAAAAACGTCCCCAAACCAGGCAGAACCCCTGCCGGTGGAAAGCGCTGTGGCCATACAGCATGACGTAGTAATCACAGAAGACCAGCGATTGTTCAGTAACAGAGCAAGGGCCGGGAGACGCCCCAGGGTATCGAACACGCCTAGCAAAGCCCAGGGAAGTTTCTGTTTCGGCAACCAATGCAGCAGAGAGCCGGCCGGGGTGTAGGGGCCCAGTGCTTTTCCTTGCTCGGTTTCCCCTAAGTATTCCCAGGTCCAAGTCACAAACCCGCCTGGGGACATGGCGGCCAGTCTGGATTCAGGAGCCAACCATCTAGAGTTTCTGCGTTGTCTCTGCTCTTTACTGTGTGACCTCAGGTGCATTACCTCGTGCCTCGGTTTCCTAATCTGCACATTGAGGATCGTCCGAACGCAGGGGCCCCAGGGTTGCTGAGAGGTGTGAATGAGGTTTCATAGGTGTGGCTCGCTGAGAACAGGGCTGCCATGCTGAACGCTACCCACGTGTGTTGTTTTCATTAAAATTTAATAGCTAGCCCCAGCTGGAGTGGCTCAGTGGATTGAGTGTCGGTCTGTGAACTGAAAGGTCGCCGGTTTGATTCCCAGTCAGGGTATGGGCCTGTTTGTGGGCCAGGTCCCCAGTAGGGGGCGCGCGACAGGCAACAGATCACTGTTTCTCTCACATATCAACGTTTCTCTCCCTCTCTTTCTCCTTCCCTTCTCTCTAAAAATAAATAAAATCTTAAAAAAAAAAACCATAAAATAAAATTTAGCATCTAGCCCTGGCCGGGTGGCTGGGTTTGTTGGAGCATCAGCCAATACACCTTAAGGTTGTGGGTTCAATCCCCGGTTAGGGTGTGCATGGGAGGCAACCGATCGGTGTCTCTCTCTCTCTTCCCCTTTCTCTCTCTAAAATCAATAACCATCTCCTCAGGTGAGGATTAAAAAATAATTTTGAAAATACCAGGCCTCCTAGTGTTGAACAGGCCCGAATGTGAAAAAGGTTGTCCGCTGTCCCCCTTCAAGCAGGCGGCAGATGAAGTCGGACTCCCGGACAGACCAGGGCAGCCGCGAGGCTGCGACCCAGCTGAAGGTCCCCGCCGGTAAACCATCGGCACCTGGAAGAAGCCCTGAGGTTGGGAGGCCACGATGGAGGGGCTTTCTGAGAGCTCCATTAACAAGCCTTCCAGACGCTGCCAAAGTCCAGCTCCAAGCAATTATCCCGCTAGTTTGCTGACTCAGCTCCCGTAACCTTCCCCAGCCCCGCTGCTAATTAGGCTCGGGCCTCTCATCTCATTAATAAGCTTCCAGTTCATTTGCATGTGTGGAAAAAATCGTGGGTATCAGGGAGTTGACTAGAAACCCAGATCACCTTCAACATGTGTCTGTTTTATTAAAATACTTAACCTTTTATTATGACTCAGAAACATCTGTCGGCATCGCACTCCGGAAAGACATGATGAATTCAGCATCTGCAGACGGCTCCCCGGCCCCGCCTCCCCGCACCTGGCCCGGGCCCAGCGAGTCGCAGGAAGACAAGACAAATGCATGTGATGCACCGAGGGTTAGAAAGAGCCTAGTTCCACTTCTTCCTTTGACACATCGGGAAGCCGAAGCCCCCGTGGGTGGACTGATGCGCCCACAGACCGCGGAGCTGAGGCGCGAGTCCCGGTGGCCGTCCTCTGCCCCAGGTGCAACCTGTTACTCTGGATTGAGGACCCGCTGAACAGCTGAGCGCTGTTACCTGGTCCCGGGCTTCTCTCCGCGCTCGCCCGTCTTCGGGAAGCATGGGATCGCCCTCCCTTCCACCCATTTCCAGGAACTGCTGATTGTGTGTCCTCACCGAAGCTTGTGTGGGCGGCAGAACTTGGGGCCCGATGGCCTTTGCCCTCTGCCGCCATGCCCACGGTTTTGTTACATTATGTGGGGAAGAGGGATGTTGCAGATACAATTAAGGCCTTAAGATAGAGAGATTATCCTGGATTATTCGGGCGCCCAGCGTGATCATAGGCTTAGAGCAGGGAAGGCAGCAGAGAGGAAACTGGGAAGATGCAGGTGACCGGGAGCTGGAGACAGCAGGGTGTCAAACTCACTTTCACCGGGGGCCACGCCAGCCTCGCGGTTGCCTTCAAAGGGCCGAATGTAACTTTAGGACTGTGTAAATGTAACTGCTCCTTAACAGTTAAGCGAGAGCTCAGCGCTGCTGCAGGTAGAAACAAGGTGCTGAGCCGGATAAATCAAGGTGGAGGGCTGGATTTGACCCTCGGGCCTTGAGTTTGCCACCTGTGTCCCACACGATAGATACCCTTTCCGTAGCCTGCCGGGGCCTTCAGCCAAGCTTCCCCTAGACCACCCCTCCCTCAGCCCCTGCGCCAGACCCGGGTCACGGCGCACGGAGCCTGCTGTCCTCTGCGACCCAGTCCCGGCCCCTGTGTTCCTCAGAGTTCGTGGTGCATTGTCTGTGCTTCCCGCCAGAGAGTCCGACCGCGCCTGCCTCGCAGGGGCTTTCCGACTGAGAGAATGGATGGAAAACATACTGCAAGCCTAGGAAGTAGTCAGCACTCAGTACATAGAAACTACTGCAATGGACACACAATTCATACTCTTACTCTGTGTGACCTCAGGCTGCACACCCCGGACCACAGGGGAGGGATGCCCCACCCCCATCCCCCCTGGTGGGGAGAGTCCGGGAAAGGTTTTTATTTTTTTAAAACACATTTCTTTTTTTTTTTTTAAGATTTTATTTATGTATTTTTAGACAGAAGGGAGGGAGAAAGAGAGGGAGAGAAACAGCAATGTGTGGTTGCCTCTCACGTGGCCCCCACTGGGGACCTGGCCTGCAACCCAGGCATGTGCCCTGACTGGGAATCGAACTGGCGACCCTTTGGTTCGCAGTCCGCGCTCAATCCACTGAGCTACATCAGTCGGGGCTGGGAAAGGTTTAAATGCCATGCAGGATTCAGGCAGGCGGAGGAGCCATGGGCGTGGAGATGCCGGCCAGGGACAGAATGAGCAGAAATGCGGCGGGACCCAGCTCGATGGCTGCGGAGGCTCTGCCGCTGGTGTCCACACGGGTCCTGTGGCGGATGTGCTTTGTCAAAGCCGGGGTCCCAGTGCCAAGACTGGGCACAAACGCTTGTGCCCGGCCACCGAGCTGCAAAGAGCCACACAGAACTGCTGCCCTTCGTCCAAGGGGCCCCCTCAGCAGGGGCGCCCCAGGGACACACCTCAGCCTGGCTGGGAAGTGAGTGGGCATTGGGAGTGACAGGGACGTCGACTCCTTGACTTCTGGTTGTGTGTTTTTGTCTCCAACCCACCAGCAAATATTTTTGAGCTCATCTCTGGACCAGGCTCTTCGGGACAACAAATATAATTAAAGGGGACGCGTAAGTGCACAGAGAAGATAAAGACCATCTCGGGGAGCACACGTGGCGGACGCTGGTGCCCAGCCAGCCGCCACTCTCCGCTCCCCCCGTCCAGGTGACACACACAGACGGGACACAGATTCCAACACGGTGCAGGTCCCTGCCAGCCCCCGGGAAGGACCCACGAGGGGCCTATGTCAATCACAGACACCTCACTTCTTACTGTCGGTGATGCCTCCCTTCCTGCTAATGACTTACGGGAACATTTATAAAACGCACAGAGTCAACCTGAGCACCAATAACTAACGTGTGGAGTGTGATCCGATTTCAACAGCTTGCACACCAGCGTCCACTCTGAGACCCCACACAGGACCCTGCACGTCATCGTCGGTCTCGGCCACCTCCGGTCGCGGTTACTCGGCCTCTCCTCGTCGCTCAGGACCTGGACGCGGTGGGAGGTCACTCGCACGTGTCCTTCTCCAGCACGTCCCTCCGTCAGGCCAGTCTGCTGTCCTCGCACGCTGAGGTCACCAGCAGGGTGCCGCACGGGTGGTGAGAGGTGTCGCGCCAGCAGGTACTCGATGGCGGTCCGCGCTGCTGGTGACGCGACCCCCGTCCCGGTGCTGAGCTGCGCTCTGCCAGGTTCTCCCAGGACCCCGGCCTGTCCCCTTGTCCCAGCCGCAGTGGCTGCTCTCTGACATGCTCAGGCCAGCAGCACTTACTGCCCTGTCCCCAAAGGCCACAGCTTTCACTCTGCCTGGGACAAGGGGGAGAGAAGTCCAGCTGCATTTCTTGTCCCTCCTGGGCTGTCCCTCCCCTTCCCCGCGGCAGACACCCCTCAGCTCTCCCGGGAGCGCTCGAGGCTGCGAGACAGGGCGGGCGCCCCAACATCTATGCCCCGCCCAGCCCCAGCCGCAGGCAACCCCCACCACGGCTCCCCCGACTCCTCTCTCCCCACGCGCCCTCTCTCCTCGGATTCGGGGCCCTCTGGCTTGTCTGCGGCCTTAGCTCTCCCTCCTGTGGGTCTGACGTCTTCCCAGACGCCCGACTCGTGGCAAGTGCAGGCGGGTTGGCACAACCGTCCGCGTGTCCACAGCGGAAGTAACCAGTGTCGGTCGCGTGCAGGTTCAACTCACCCCTCTCCTTGGGGCTTCGTTCGCGAGTTCCGGAGAAAAAGTAGAGTCTCCGTGTGACCTACACGTGGGAAGGAAACTTCTGTGGAAGGAAGACACGAAAAGAAACGGTCTTCGGAGGCAAAGATCTTTGTGTCAGATATTCTGGGCTTTGTGGGGGACCGCACCGTCTGTGGCAACGTTTTGGCTCTGACGGCGTCACGCCCAGCGGCCCCAGAGAACCCTAAATGACCCAGCTGCCTCGCGCGGATTCCCACTGCGTGGAAAACAGCCTGCCGGGAGCCAGAGGCATTCGGGTCTGGGGCCTTGTCTCAGAGCGAAGGACCAAGGGGGGCGCACGTGTGTAGACGCCGGTGCCCCTCTGCATCTCTGAGGGCCCCCTCCCGCCCACAATGATTATCTAGCGGATGAGTGGGGGGCGGGGGGAGGGCCCCGAGGACCGAGCGGCTGTGGTCACCGCCGGCAGGTCTGAGAAACGGTTACCACAAACCTGGTGGTCGGAGTTCCAGGAAGCTCTCCTGGTTCAAACGTCAGCATGTCCTCCTCCAACACGCGGCTCCTCGCTTCCCCACTAACTGGGCGCTCACCTGAAGGCAACATGCGTGCTTCATGTGAGGGAGAGCATGCTGTTACCTGAAGGGTCACGTGTGAGAACCCGCACATCAGCCACATGCTATGTCACTAATGAACCGAACCGCCCCCCTCCGTGGCCCCCTGTAGGGGACCTGAGAGCGTGGGGTGGCCGGTGATGGGCCAATGCTGGTGAGAGGGACTAGAACTCAGAGCACAGCTAGAGTGTGCAAGCGGGCGTTCGTGTGTGGCACGTGTGCACACGTGTGCACACGTGTGCATGTGTGTGCCACACGTTGTGCAAACCTGACACGGGGAGACACAGAGCCCACCTTTGCCCCGAAGAGCTTGCCAACGCGTGACGAGACAAAACAGAGCTGTGCCCAAGTCAGGCGACACGTGAAGGGCAGCATGACACGGGCTTCCAGCGACTCCGCCGAGTGGCAGGTGTGGGGGGTAGGGCGAGGTGGTGTTCCTCCGGGGAGCCTTTTGGGGTGACTTTGACCTGGCCGAGACGGGCTGAGGGGTGAATGAGCCACAGCGGGCAGCGTCCAGTGACCCCCGTGAGCGGGTCCCCCTCAGCTGTCAGGCGTTTGGGGAGGGGGATGACAACATGGCGTGAGCGGAGGAGGAAATGCAGGTGGCCGGCCACCTGTCCCCACTGGCCCAGGAGAGGGACGGGCCTCAAGGAAACAAGTTATTGAAAGGGACACAAATCAATTAGATAGTGACAAATAAAAATTTTAACAGCTCAGGACGAGATGTGATTCAAACTGACTGCCTGAGCCCCACGCCTGCAGATTTGCATTTAAACGTCATTAGTGGCGACCGGCGGCAGAGCGGCAGGCGCATCTGCAGAAAACACGCCCTCCCTGTTGGCACACGCCGGTCCTTCATCGTCCTCGAGCCCGGCCACTGTGTGGGGGCTCAGCGCCTCCCCCGCGGAGGACCCGCTGCAGGAGCACACACCTCGCTCACCTGTCCTCTGACTTTGTCCTGACTCATCGCCACAGGCATCTGAGACGGGAAACAGGCTTCCTAAGACTGGGGGGCAGCGTGACTTCTCTCTGCCCCCCACCCCGCCCCAACAGGGATGCTCTGGGAAGACGGGTCTTGGAGAAGCAGGCACCTGGCACCTGGCCCTGTCTCCACCCCTCCCTTCCACTCTCCGTGGCAGGTCTCCCATCATGGCCTCACGGGGGGCCACACCTCCCTGGCAGAGCTGTGCGCGAAAGCAAAGCAACGCACGGCCCCTCCCCGGTCAGGCGTGTCCGGGGGATTCACGGGCAGGGTCGCCTTCCTCTCAAAGGCGACTCCCTCCCGCCGGGTCTGGGCTGCCTGTTCTTGTGTTCGAATCCGCCCCCAACATCACTCACGGTGTTATCCCCGAGAGTTTGGCCCGAGTCTGCGGTCAGTTTCCGCTCTTATTCAGCGTGTTCGCCGTGGGCCAGCGCGGCTTCTGTGTCCCACCTGAGCCACCTGTGGTGGGACACCCGAACCCTTGCCGGTGGTATTCCCGCCGCTCAGCCTGGTCCCAGGACAAATTTCTCCAGGTGAAAACACCGGGCTAAAATATACGCCTGTCTCTCAAGGTGTCGGCTTATTTTTTTCCACATGAGTAGAGATTCCACCATTTGAAGTGGCTGCTGAGGGTGGGCGCCCGCTAACCCTGACCGCTGAACAACACGAGGTCGTTTTCAGCTTCAGGGAAGCCATTGCTACTTTGATAAGTGAAAGACGCTCTCTTGTGTGGTTTGCATTGATAGTTATTTGATTGCTAATAAGGTTTAGGCCCGTATTCAGAGTTTGGGCCAACGGTTCTTAAACTTCCGGGGGATCGCAAATTGATTTGAGGCTCCTAAGAGTTGGCTCCCCAGTTAAAGAAACATTATCAACATTATCTGATGGTTCTTTAGACAAAATACAGATTCCCTGGGTCCACCCAAGATCTCCTGAATCAGATTCTTCAATGGCAAAACCCAGCAGGTTGTGGTCGGGATTGAACCTCCCGCAGATAATTCTGACGTCCAGTCAGAATTAGGTTCCGTCTCAGGGCGTCCTCGGGTTTCCTGGTGCCAGTTGCCTCCTGGCCGAGGGGACCGGCTGTCATCCGTGATGGGGATGTTGGCATTCTGCGTCACACGCAGACAGAATCCAGGAAGACTTACAGAACTGACAGAGGCAAGCGCCGGCCCTCCTGCCTTCTCTTCCTGGAGCCCACGGCAGACTGTTCGGGTCCCCAGGACTCCGGCAGGAACGGGGGACCATCCCCCCGCTGCAAACACAGGGCAGCACCAGGAGTCGGCAGCGTGGGACCCTGTGTCTCGTCCATGTCACCGCTGTCCCCCGATGGTCCTCATGTTCAGAGGGTGAGGAGACAAAGAGGGGGTGGCCCTGCTCAGCCTCTCTCATCAGCACCCCTCCTTCCTTGGCACCCACCCCCCCCCAACAAAAACCTACCAAACCACAGCTGCTGCTTCTTTCTTAACCCGAAACGTGCCACGCCAGCCATTTCGGAACCGCCAACGGGCCCGTCTGCCGAGCCCCCTCGGGAGCATTGCAGGCTGATACACCACAATTACAGAGAGACAGACGCCTTTGCTCCAAATCGCGGCGTGACTGCTCAAGCCGAGCTCGTCCTCATTATAAACGAGCATTTTTATAGATGTCACCGGGCCTGTTTCAGTGCCGCGGGGCTGACGCTCAGGACGACAGCATGCAAACTCGATCAGGGATCCTCACGCCGCCGCCTCACTGGAGGGAAAAAAGTTAATTAGGCACTTTTTGGCATGTTAGCGAAGACGGGCTTATTAGGCACAGTTACAACTAATGACATGCCGGCACCGCGCTATCAGGAAGTGCATTTAAATAAACTGATTTACGGTCCAGCCACTTCCGTGTCCCTTTCGCCAGTTTTTCCACAGTGCCGTCGCCCACATCGGGAGGGTCCCGGGGTCCGAGTCTTTCCGGGGACCCTGCGTGAGGCGCCAGCGGGAAGACGCAGCTCACGGTCTGGCCTGGCCTCCCGGCCCTGACCCCCCGGCCCTGACCCACAGCCGCTCCACCTGCAGTCTCTGGGGTCAACAGCTTCGCTGGGACGTCAGAGGTGTCTGTGATTGACAGTGCAAAGGCGGGGGGACCGTGGTGGTGGGGACCGGCGGAGGCCCTGGCTGAGTGGCCTGGTAGCCAGGGCCGCGTGCCTCTGGGCTTCCGGGGAGTAGGGAGCTCGGCAGGGAAGGGGCATTGCCCTCCGTGCTCCAAAGTCAGGGCACCCGAGGGGCCCAGGCACACTTCTGGGGCAGCGTCTTCTGCTCCACCCAAGCCTGCTCCCCACAGGCCGGGAGCGTCCCTACAGCAAACACAGCCCCTGAGCCTGTCCAAGCAAGAAGCAGTCTCACTCCCTGCTCGCCCCACGCAGCTGCGGGGGTTGGGGGGACACAGGCCGATCAAAACATGCCTCCTCTGAGGGGCCCGATGGGTGTGTGCTTGCTGTCCCCCCCCCCGCTCCCCAGGTGAGCTCAGGGACAGTCCTTCCCCAGCTGAGGGGGCCGTGTCTTGGTGGTCACTTCGGCAGGATGAAGTGGGGGTGCTGGACTTTGTCTCTCCAGATGGTGTCCCCAGCATCCAGGCTCCAGTCTCTGTGCTTGTGGGTTGAAGATCGTGGCTGAATCTACTTTAAATGGACTGAAATCACTTTTCCAGGATCAGGAATATCGTGGGAGTGGTGGGGGGTGGGAGGGCTTGGCCACCAAATCTGCAGTTGCATTTCTGTATATCAGAGGGGCTGACTTTCGGTTAGTACCCGGCAGGATGTTCTGTCTTGCAGTGCCGGAACGTGGCAGCCGCCATCCCTGCCACCGGGAGCTATGGCGCGGGGATCTGAGCACTTGGGGCGGGGCGGGGGGGGGGAGCACAGGAGCACACCGCCCACCGGGAGGCCTCGCCCAGTCTCTCCGCCCCAGCCAGTGGCCCTGCACAGCTAGGGGTACAGTTTGCATCCTGGGGCCCCAAACATCTCCCCTGCTGCTCTCTTCACTCACCCGATCCAACTTCCTTCGAAGGGCCACAGCCTTCACTTCCCGTGGGCAAGCAGACCCGACGTGGGACTTCTGGGCTACGCGGCCGTGATTCTGCAGAAGCAGTCAGACGAGCCGCCTCGGTCACCTGTCTTTGAATTGCGGGTGCTTGGGGGTGGGGCGCGGTGCGGGGCAGGGACTGGACGCTGGTGTCCGCAGAAGAAATGCACACACTTTTATTTTTTTAAACAAAGGAAGGTTAGAAATTATTTTGCTTTTTAGTAGTCTTTAGGTTATGATACCTGGTTTTTACGTTAACTAATTTGGGGTTCAAAGTAATATTTTATTCTTCAATAACATCTCATTTTTTTTTCCCAATCATTCCATAAAATCATTAGAAAGTCAACCTTGTTTGACAGGCATCAGAGCTCCAGTTCCCGGCGCTGACGATGGGGAGCCTCGGGCGTCGGTTGAGGTGATAAGAGACTCGACTCCGCGGCTGTCCCTGTGTGCCAGGCACCCTGTACTGTGTCCCACTTGTCACCCCAGTTCTCTCAGCGAAGCCACTGTGCACTTTCATTGAGAGGGAGGGAGGAAACAGACGTGTGGGTGGTCAAGGGTGCCCAGCCCCTCAATGTCGGAGCTGGACTTTTCACGTGAACAGCCGGACGCCAGGGTCCTGGTGACCCGGGGGCAGGGGAGCAGGAGTGGAGCCGGCAGAGAGGAGAGGGCCGTGCGACAGTCCTGTGAGAAACGCCATCCGCACGCAGCGTCTGGATGCGGCATCCCCACGAAAACGTCCCACAACCAACCAAAACCAGTCCTCAGACGGCCTCTGGGGAGGCATGTCAACATCGGCGGTCTGGCTGGGTGGCTCTGCGGCGCCTCTAGCTGTGTGCCCCACGCAAAGGTCACGGCAGCTTGAAGGTCGCGTGCTCTGCCTCTCCGGGGCCAGCGGCACTGAAGGATGGAGCCCGGGGCTCGTCACAGGGCCCACCGCACAGGGCCGATCAGACCTTCCCTCTGGAACTTCGGCCTTCGCTCCGTGGGGGTGTTGCCAGGAGGCTGAAGTGTACAGACACGCTGTGATGCAGACCCAGCAAGAACAGACTGCGGGGGCGGTGGGGGGGGCGGCGGGGAGAGCAGGGCGGGGGAGGGGAGAGAGAGAGTTCTGAGTCTCCAACAACTGTCCACCGTCCGGCCCCTCTCCTTACACTCCGTCTCTCTCCAACCCTCTCCAGCATGACTTTCGCCTGCTACCCCTCCACCAGAGCTGGGCTTCTTGGGGTGAAAGGCACCCCGGACCTCGGTCCCTGATACTCAACAAGTGTGGTCCAAGGACCGGCGGTGGCAGCCCTGCCCTGCAGCTCTTCGGAGAAGCAGAGCCCTTGGCCCAACCCCGGAATTCGATTTTAATAAGACCCCCAGGTAATCCCTACCCCGCCCTCACTGGCCCTCCCTGTCCGGGTCCTTGGCTTGCTTCTCTCCCTCTCTCTGCTTCTCGACCTCACGTCCACACGGTCAAGTGCCCTGGATTTGTCTCCGGTCCTCCTCGTCTCTATTTAACTTCTCCCAGGGGCCCCTGCCGAGTCCCGCCCAACCACGGGTGCCTCCAGACTCTCTCCTCCCCAAAGCCCTCCTCCCCTGAGCTCTGACTTACTGTGTCCATGCTGGTCCATTCAACACATAGCACCCAAGACATTTTAAAAAATATTTTTAAATGTTTATTTTATTCTCATTCAAGAGAGAGTGGAAGAGAGAAAGACAGGGGAAGAGAGAAACATCCATGTGGGAGAGAAACATCAACTGTTGCCTCTTGTATACACCCAACCGGGGACTGAGCCCTGACCTGGAACCGAACCAGTGACTTTTCAGCTACCGAATGATGCTCCAACCAACTGAGCCACACTGGCCAGGGCGCCAAGACATTTTTTAAAATCATAAAACAAAGTGTAGTGCTACTCAGCTTAAAGCCCTCCAAAGCCTTTTCACTATAATGGCAATAATGCCTGATTTTCTTGGTATGTCACTTAGGATACTTCTCCTTCAAGTCACAGCTAACCAACAGAGTGTTATTTTATGTTTTACTTCTCTATAATGCTAGAGGCCATTGGCCCCCAGGTGGGTTTGAGAGCTCCTAACGCCCTTGAAAACATAACCTCTATCCCCTTTTTGATTGTCACCATCAGGGCAGCAGTGATCCTTTACCTCATGGGTGCAACACGGCTGCTACAGCTCCAAGTATCACATCCTCACCTAACAATGTCAAAGGGTAGGAAGGAAAGAGGGAGGAGCATCTTTCTCAAGTGCTCTGAAAAGACTCCTTCACAGATTCCAAAGCTAAGTCACATGGCTAACCCTAAATTAATTACTGGTAAAGAGAAAATGTCCATGTTGATCATGATTATTTTCTTGAGAACAGGAAAAAAATCGAAGCTTCCCAGAGGATGTTGCAGTCCCATCTCTGTCAAGACAAGGGATCACGGTGGGAGGAGAACCTTTGGGGTTTGAACCAAAGTGTCCACAAGGGCATCCACTGGAAACGGGGGAGCGGAATTGCCCTGGTTGAAACCCATCTAGAAAGTGTGAAATAAACCTGGGGTGATGCTCATCCCTCACCCGGTGACGCTCTGGTGGTGAATTCGAGAAGAGCCTGAAAGCCCCCGACAGGTAAACGGAGATGGGAGCCCGAGCGACACCTTTGCCGCAGACAGTCACCGAGGCCAAGCAAGGACGCGCCTCGTTCAAAGACGACCAAGGACAAAGGAACCGAAATGGGGGTGTGAGAAAAAGAGCTCCGAGCACGGGAACGCGCCCCGAAGACACTGAGTGAACGGGTTCCCTGAAACCAGCCCTCCGTCCCACACAGAAGGTGAGCAGAGCCTGCCTGGCGACCTGGCGAGGTCCGGAAGAGGTTACCTCTCTGAAGCAGAGCGGAACATGGCTGGCTGAACCGGCTGGGGTGGGAGGGCAGCGGCACGGGGGTGGGGGGTGGAGGAAGCAACGGGACGAGACAAAGCTGTGGACGAGGTCGGAAATGGTTCCGACAGACCCCGGAGAGCTGCCACGGGCCACTGGACGCATCTCCCAGAACGCAGAGCCCGGCCCCTTCGGGGCGGGAAGGAGGCGCGCGGTCGGGGAGTGGCTATGGGCAGCCAGCAGGCCTTGTCCCCACCTGGCCCTGAGGGACGCAGGGCGGGAGGGACCACGCGCTCCCCCTCCCCCATGGCCCTGGAGGAACACGCCAGGCTCGGGAGGCAGGCAGGGTCAGTCCGTGGAGGACAACGAGGCAAGGAAAGCAGGTGAGGAGGGTTGGAGGAGAGGCTGAAAATAGAGAGCGCTCGTTTAGCCGTCTGCAGACACGGGGGTCACCTCGTCCAGCCTCCCTGCAGACCCCGTGGCCTCGTGATTCCTGCGGAAAAGCAGAAACTAGTGCCCAGGCTTCGCCTTTGCTGCCGAAGGCACTGGAAATCGGCTGCATCTGCCTAGGCCGATGCCTCTGTGTCCCTGTCCTCCCCTCGGGGACGCCATCCGGCTCTCCACTCCCTCCTTCACCAGCAATCTCCCTTTCTGTCCATCGATCCAATCACCATGGAAACGTACCCTAAAAAAACACTGCCCCACTACGAACCAGCTCTCACTGACTTTCTCCTCTGCGGACGGGTCCCCATCACCAGCCACTGCCAGCACCTGCCAGGCTGCTCGGCCTCTTTGGGGTCACGCTCCAGCCCACTGTCGTGCGGGGTCCTGCCCTGACCCCACCTGCGCCGTGCATTCTCCCTCGGCTGCGAGCTGCGTCCTCCAGGTCGGAAGCTCACCGCCCCCACCGCCAGTCCGTCCCGCCGCCTGCACCCCCGTCCTCGGTGCGGAGGGCAAGCACTGTCAGAGGGAAATGAGAGGCCGGGCTGCAGAGAACCCAGTGGCCACCTAACCCGACCCCTCGTCTATTATTGTCCCCAAAGGGCGGCCAGTGTTCCCCAGGTCTAAGCAGATGTCGCTTATAGTCAGGATGGGGGCTTACTTCCGGCTGTAAGTGGTGCCAAGCAGGCCTCCTCCTTCCTTTTCTCTGACTTGCCTGCCTGTCCTCGAGGTCTCCTCCCCCACAAATGCAGATGGCACACGCCCTCCCAACCCCCCAACATTCACGGGCTCCTCGAGAGAGTCCCCGCGTCACTTCCCCTCGATTCTGCCTCCGAGGGAGACCAGCAGCTGGCTTTCCAAGGGCAGGGACCCTGCGCGGGCATCTCCATTCAATGCCCACCCATCCCATTAAGGCTATTTATTTTGCTGTATCCAGGGCAACTAAACCCAAGACGGCACCCGTGCCAGAGATGTGAATCAAAACCGCAACCGCTCCGCAGCCTCCAGATGTTCCTTGGCAATGACAAACACCCAAACGCTCGGAGACATCTGGATGATGGACTGGCTTCCTCGCTGTTCACCTGGAAGACGGAGATTCTGCAGACACAGCGTGGCTACAAGCTGGATGATAACAAACAAATCTTTGACAAAGTCCGCAGGATTCCAAGCATCTGGGTGCGGAACTGAACAGCCCAGCTCACCGCCCAAATGTCTGGCATCATTTAAACAAAACAGTGGACGGCAGGAGACGGGAAAAAGGTCCAAAAATGGAGGCAAGCGGTCCCCCGTGTAACGGATCGCTGACGCCCCGCTTCAGGGAGAACCTGCGCTCGAGCTGCCGAAGGTGCTGTTCGAGCCACGGCCTCGGTCTCTCTTCTGGGCGCTGGGGCCTCCAAACCCACAGAAGTGACGGGCCCCAGAATCATGTGCTCGGGGTCTGATTTGTTACGTAAGACAGAGACTCTCAGCCCTGGCTGGGCGGCTCAGTTGCTTAGAGCATCATCCTGTATTCCAAAAGGTTGTGGGTTCGATCCCCGGTCAGGGTGTGTATGCGAGGCACTGATTTCCGGTCTCTCGCTCTCTTTCTCTGTCTCTCTCACCGATGAACATATCCTTGGGTGAGAATTTAAAAATAAGAAGGAACTCTTAGGCATCACAGCAGAAGACCAGAGGCCTGTGTTTGAGGGGTTCCCCATCCCCTAAAGGACAAATCAACACAGCATGTGGGGCTGCAGGGCTTGCCGGATGCTGGGGTCCAGGTCACCACGACGGGCGGGGTGGGGGGGCACGAGGGGCGGCTCGGATCCCGACGCGCTCTGTCAGGGCGCACGTCCGCTCGCGGTTAACGGCTTTGACGTGATTAAGCTCGACGGGGGATGTCGCTGTGAATCATCCTCCGTGTTACTCCATATTCATAATGGACTAAATATAGTCCATGGGATGGCACCGGCGGGCACAGGCCGCTGGACGGTCAGAGGGGATGATTCTGTGATGAAATTAAATGCTAGCCCAGCTCCTCTGCTCCCCGAGGAGCAGAGGACCCCCTCCCCTGCACACTCCACCCAGAGAGGAGACCCAGACACAGTCGCTAGACTTTGCCCTCCTTCCCTAGCAACCGAGTTCGGATCGCAGTCCCTGAGCCCAGGCCCTGGGCTCTGATCTGCGGAGGCTCAGTGCACAGATGCAGCCAGGCGGCTGCGCGGGCCTGCTCTTCCGAGGCAGTCCATGCCTCCAGCCAGGGCCGAGGCCTCGGGCCATGGTTTTCATTAAATGAGAAGGTTAACATCTGCACTTGTATCAAGGGGGGTGCGGCGGGGGGGGAGGGGCTGCCGCTGTGAAAATAAGTGAGCAAGCCTCTCTCTCGGAGGTGGAGAGAGGAAGGCGTCCAGGAGAAGGGCCCCCAGTCCACTCAGAATTCAGAACCAGGGACTCCGCTGCGAACGCCTAGGGTGCTGGAAAGTTCCGGATCTCAGGCTTTGATCGACGGAATGCAAACGTGGGCTGGGTGCACAGCAGCCGTTCAGCCGCTGGTTCCCCGTCAAGGTGAAAGGTAGGACAGGGTGCTTCGGCTTTAATGTACGAAACGGCAGAATACAAGCGTCGTACACGCTCGATATAAAAGAACTGGAAAGACGGGAAGACGGGAAGCCACGGGGGACCGGCCGTGCCGCACCTGCCCCCGCCTGTGCGCTGATCCGTCTGGTCGGCAGAGGGGTGGACACCACGCTGCCGCGTGGTTATTAACTTCAAAATGCTTCACAGGCACGGTGATGCGTGTGCATCATTTAATTTTCATATTCACCTCGGCGTGACCTAGAAGTTGTGTTTTGGTTTTTTTTAGTACATAAAAATTCATGATCGAGATCTGCATCGGTGGGCCTGACACTCGCCCTGCTGATTTTAGGAATAACTTCCAGGTGAGAAAAGACAGGGTAGCTGAGACGTCAGTGGGACCAGGAACCCGGTTTCCCAGAGTGCCCTTCGGTGCCGTTCTGGGCGGAGCCACTGGGACAAGAATTTGCATGAAATTTGGGAGCAAGAAGTAAAGCAACAGCCACCGCTCTTGGCAGTTCTCAGCAGTTTGACACGTGGACTGACAGACACAGAGGGGTCCGTCCCTCCCGTCTGGTCCTGCTGACCTGCGCCTCCACCTCCGGCCACAGACCACAGGGGTCGGCGCGGACGCTGCAGCTTCCCTGGCACCCTTGACAACATTCCCGCCTGTGGTCTCACGCTGACTGCCGACGTGCTCGGTCTCAGATTCCCTTACGAGTCCTGATGCATCACCCACACCAGCGCCCCTTCTGTGACCTTCTAACCACCCGTTCCCCATCTCTACTTCTTAAAGCCCGACCACAGTGGGGCAGGGTATGACTTGTGTGACAAATGCCTCACCCCGCCCCGCTCAGGATTCTGCTCCCCTAACGACTAAGCCCTGGCTGGGGCAGGCACCTGTCCTGTCTGTGGCTCCCCCCACACACACAATCTAAAGAAAAGGAATCTCTGATTTGATCTCACTGAAAGGCATGAATGGTCCTATTTCTACACGTGGTGAATGGACACTGGCCGGCCACTCGGTATGTGTCATCGCCTGGGGTTACCTGGAGTCGAGTGCCTGTAGAAGATAAGGCCGTGAGTGAGCAAACGACTTGCTCCGTAAGACATTCCCACCGAGATGAAGAGCGTATGGAGCTATGGAGCCTCGGGCTGCTGGGCTGCACCGAGTGCACTGTAGAGCTAGGGGACGGGAGATAGGAGCTCGGAACATTGCGTTTCCAGAACGAGGCCTAGGTGAGTGAGCACAGGACCCCTTGGGCTGATTTATATAAAACAGTAAAAGAAACTCATCTCTTAGAGCTTCAGATTGAGATATCTGAAAACCAGCCCCAAGTTGAATCCTCTGGGTGAATGAAATGCAATAAAAATAGTCTTTATGAGCTTGAAGAACTAAGACACAGCTGATCCAAACTGACACAGAAGGAGAAGGAGGTGTAAATAGTCACATCTGTTTTTAAAATTGCGTTGATAGTAAAGGACCTTCCCATAATAAAAACTCCAGGCTCAGACGCTTTTGCTGGCCAGTTCTATCCAATAGAGAGAAGGAGAAATCACAACAATCTTTCAAGATTTTCAGAAAATGGAGAGGAAAGGAAACTCCATAGTTTCTTCACAAGGTTGTTACACCTTAATATCGAAATTTGCCAAGCTAGGCCAAGAAAGGGTAATTCCAGGTCCACCTCACCAACGAGCACACGGCACGGCTCCGCAAAGCGTGCCAAGTCGCTTCATGACCGAGGGGAATTCACTCCAAAACTGCAGTGCTGGCTGCATAATTGAAAATCCGTCAAAGTAATTCACCACAATAACAAAATAAAAGACAAGAAACTCATGATCACCTCAACGGTGGTAGAAAAACACGGTCAAAATTGAGCACTCATTTGTGATTTTAAAAAAATTCTCAGGAGAGGAAGAGAAGGAGGCTCCACCCGAGGAAAGACGTCTGCGAGAAACGGACCGTTCTCCCCGGCGACGGTGGTGACGTGGTGACTGTCTCGACGGTGGTGACATGGTGACTGTCTCTCTCTGAAGGGCAGAAGCAACACAGGGGCGTAGGCGCCGACCACAGCCAGCGTTCCCCAGGGCAAGCAATAATGAAGCATGCAGTTTGCAAAGAAGGCAGTAAACTGCCCACAGATGAAATAATTGCTTATATGGAAAGCTTGACGGAGCCTTAAAAAAAAAAAAGCTGCTAGACCCCATAAATGGAATCAGAATGGCACCCAAAACCAGGTCGACCTGAAACACCAGGGAGGAGCCGGAAAACTAAAGTGTAAAAAATTCCATCTGCCATTCACATCAACAAACCTGGGAAATGCAAGAATCAATGAAACCAAAAGTCATGGGAGAGAGACTTCTACCCCAAAAATACGAATCTGCTGATATGAATCGGAGAACGCCGAAATAAAATAGCACGATGTGCCGTTTCCGCGGGGGGGACGCCTCAGCATTGTTAGGATGTCAGCGCTTTTCAACGTGATGTATAGATTACACACAAGCCTTATCACGGTAATTACAGTTTTTTAAAAGCAGAAACTGATAAGTTGATTCTGAAATGCCTGTGGAAATGCGACGCCTCGGAATAACCAGAAACCACCCAGAGAACAGACACCAAAGTCGGATTCTCAGCCTGACTTCAGACCTACAGTGAAGCTGCAGGAACGAAGACCGGGATTGATCTGACGACAGATCGATGGAACGGAACAGAGGGCCCAGAAACAGACCACCCCCGTAAAAGGGAACTGACTTTCAACACACCCGCCAAGACGCTTCAGTACCAAAACAATCGCACAGCAAACTGCGCTGAGCTGCTGGCTGTGGGTACGGGGTGTGGATGAGCCCCCCGGGACAGCTGGGCGGACTTTGCAGGCACACGGGGCCCTGCGTGGGGCCAGCTGGGGGCCGGGGGACCCCCATGTGCTGTGGCCCTGGTTCCCACAAAAGGCAGGAGGGAGTGTGTACAGCCCCCCACCCCACGCCTCTCTGGGTCAGGGAAGCCAAGAGCGGCTGCCGCAGCTGCGCTGCCAGGCCTTCTGTGGGCTTTGGTGGCTCGGGCACCGGGCTCAGGGATTTCCTTCCCCCGCGGGTTCTGGGGGCAACGCGGTGCTGCTGGCCCACAGACCACAATTCGCACGGTGTCACGTGGTCCAGGACCCTGCTGTCCTGCTGGACAGTGACAACTTCCTCTCTGCTCGCTCGCTCGCTCTCTCTCTGGAATTGATTTAAAATTTCCATCTGTGCTGCTCTCTTCATTGCTGTGCTTTATACCTTTGGAAATTTTATTTACTACCATTTTAATGGCGTCTCAAGAGGAGGAAAAGAGAAATGGGCACCATCAATCAGCCATGCTTTTTGTGAAAGGTTTATCAAACGTTTTTAAAATCGGTAGTTAAAGGGGTCGTTTTTATTTAACTGAAAATGAGCCCCAGCGACCTGCCTTTCCTCCTGGTGGCCACGGATGGCGGTGTGTTAAGGACGGCCATACAAGGAAGTCCCTCTCGGGCTCAGATGGGGTTTGACCTGCGAGTGACCTGACGCCTAGGGCCATCACGCCCTCCCCTCACACGGCTTCATCCACAGAATGTCAATATCGTCATCGCACTTGATTCTTGGTTAACCGGAGTGTTTTGAGGTTAAATGAGAAATTATTTACGAGACATTTCCAGGACCTGTGTGGCAGTAATTAAGCTGTGGATTCTCGGAGGTCCTGGCCCCGCTGCCCCGCCCCCGCCCGGCATTGTCCCAGTCACCGGGAGGAGGTGCAGGTGACCAGGGCTCAACTCTGCGTCCAGACACACCTCAGCCGGCTCTGATCTGAGTCACCCGCGACGTCCCCGAGGCACATTTCCTCATCCGCACAAAGCGGCTTCCAAGACCTGGCAACCCTGCTCCGAAGTGAAAAGAAAGCCACAGGTCCTGGAAGATAGGAACCCGCAACGCACAGGAGGACAGAAGGCTGCTAATAGACAACACGTGAAAAAGGTTCAGTCCTGCCACGCACTTTCAAAAGATGCAGAAACTAAAACGAGATATCACTTTCACCTGTCAGTGAGAACGCATTCCTTTAGATGACGACCCCCATTACCGCCCAGTGAGTGACCTGTGGCAGCGTGTCACCATGGGACCTCCCGAGAGGGACCCTCACGGCCCAGCTCCAGGTGCTCAGAAAAGCTCACATGCATGACGCAGTCCTTGTGTGTGTGTGTGTGCGCGCACAGCCATGTAAACACAAACACATGTACATGTGCCTCCACACACAGGCACGTATAATTGCATGTGTGTTCACACATGCCCATGTGTGCATGTCCACACACATGCACACGCAGGTCTATGCACATGCATTCACTTAGACACCCGTGTGTGTTTATGCGTGCACACATACATGTGTGTATATGTGTGCAAACACACACTATCTGTATGTGCACATCTATAAACCTGTGTACCCACATGAACACGTGTGTGTGTGTGTGCGTGTGCACACAGATGCGTGTTTGCACACACACCTTTCCAGAGGGAAAGAGGGAGCTCCTGCCCCCAACACCAAGGACTGAGCCCGGACCACTTTCTGATAAACCAGGGAGCACGGCGTCCCCCCGTCCCCCAGGGACTCCCACGTGCAGCTGCATTTCTGGGAGGAGACAGACTGCACGCTGCCCCTGAGCCTCTCCAGATGCAGGGCCCGGGCTCCGTTCCACGCAGCAGCACTCGTGAGCCTGGAGGGCACCGGCTGCTCTCTGCACGGCCCCGACTCAGCTCTGCGGTTCCCTGTCCCTTGGTGCCAGGCCTGGGGACCCACTGCACCCCAAACCCAGGGTTTGGCCACCAACCCTGGGTGAAGGTGTGACCCCTCTGAGAGATGCGATCTCCGCTGGGGACAGCACCAGCCTCCAGGACACACTGGGAAACGGCAGGGGACCTCAGGGTGACGATTCTACCGTGCCATTCACTTGCCCTCCGACCCTTCGCACCCCAGGAAAAGAGTGAGTGTGGACGAGAACTCTGAGCCCTGGGAGTGACTCCAGGCTCCGCTGTCAAGGTTCCGGGCCCCCTGGGGCCGCTTGGCTGCAGAGGGAGGCTGATGGGGTGCGGATAACAGTCACCCCTCCTGCCTGTCCCGAAGGGCCCCGTCCTGACAGGGCAGTGCTGGTGAACTGCTCTGCCTGCTGAAAATTCTGAACGCAGGCTGGTGTCATCAGACACCATTCGTTTGAAGGGGACACATGGGCCCTAGGGAACGGCTCGTCCTTTCCACTGCGCTTGGCCAGGACACGGGAGGACGGGAGGGGTGACCCCTGCTGCTCTGCTGCCCTCATGTCGGCCTCGTTCTCGTTACTTGCCGAGGTCCACAGAGGACTGGGGACCGCCAAGGGGTCTGGGCTGCTTCCCGCATCACCTGGCGCAGGCCTTTGTGCCCAGAACCGCCCAGGGTTCTCTCCCTAGGACACACCTGCCACGTCCTGCCTCTGCCTCGGGGACCGGGCTGTGAGGAGTCTGTGACGCCATCCCTAGTGGCGTGTGACGTGCTGTAAACCCCGCGGAGCACAAAAACCCAAGTCTGCTTTCGCCCCCGTTAATCCTCAGCCTGTTCACGCGTCACTCACGCTCTGTTCTCTGTGCCGCGCCCTCTTCCTGGGGTGCATTTGTGAATTCCCCTCTCACTCCCTCACCGCCACCCTGGCAGGGGGTACGTGCCTTCTTTGTGAGCAGTTCTGCTTGGCTCCCCTCAACCCTCCAGCACCCCAGTGTCTCAGGGTACAGGGGGACCAAGGGGGTGTCAGGAGAGGCCTGGGCTTTCGGGCCCCTGGCCACAGCCAGATTTCTCCAAGATCCTTCTGTGTCTATGAGTTGCTGGTAATGTAATTTTATTGCTAGAAAATGGGGCTTGAAGAACACGCCCCTGTTCACTTGCCGGGCACGGTGACAGAGCAGTTTGTCGGGGTGGCCTCGTGCCTGGCACTGACTCCCCGGGATCACTCCCAGAGGCCCCATTCTCTGGGTGGGGGGCACAAACCGGCCCCCACCACACGCGGAGCCATGTCTGGCCCTTATACAACGCTTCTCAGTCAAATGAAACTCAGCCCTGAACTCTCCCTGTGAGTGTGCCCGGCCTCCGCTCCGAAGCACATGGTCTCGGCCAGCGCCCACATCAGGAGTGGCCCCAGGTCCTCGTCCCCAAATCTTGGCTCTACACGCCTGTCCAAACCATCAGTTCTCCTGAAACTGGAAACTCGGGTCCTGGCTCCCAGGTCTGCAGAGCGGAGCCCCCCAGGGCTCTTCCGGAGAGCCGGGGAGGCACCCCGTATGGGATCCCCTCCCTGCGAAGGGACACTCCC